>JAGVSQ010003464.1:0-21552 GCA_022683975.1 Rhyacophila evoluta | reverse complement strand
CTATTGATGAACGAAGAAAATACACATGGCTATTTAAATATTTTTTGAATTTTTTGTATAATCACTTTTATTTTTTTCTCTTTGTTCGCGTGTCATGCAAAATCGTCTCGCGTGCCACATGTGACACGCGTGCCATAGGTTCGCCATCCCTGGCGTAGGGTATATCTATAATATATCGGAAGGTAATTAGTACGTAAAAACTATCGATTTGTTTTTGGGTATCTAGAGCTACGTTTGGCTTAAATTATATTGTCTGCGATACTTAACTGTACAAAATCAAATATCATTTGACTACAGAATGAATTATTCCTATATAGCTTCAAGGTAGCCAACAATGGCACTCAACAAATACTTAGAAACCCGTATGATAACTTTCCAATAAAGATGATTGCCAAATATTGGATTTGTTGTAGACTACATTAGACTTCGCGAAGGTTTAAGAGATTAGTGATCATAGCACACCAAAATATCATTTACGTCAAAAATCACTTGTCTAGGTTGCTGTCGCCACTGAAGAGTCTCAGTTTTATCTTCTTCTTTCAACCATTGGAATCAAAACTTTTTATTGAGCATTATTTACATGATGTATTCGGCAGTGTTAAGAAACGATAAAATACAAAGCAATTGACGAGTGACAACACACGTTGAAGTATCCATATGCTTCATACATTAAAAGATAAAAACTATTCAATGTACCTTTCTTCTTGCCAGCATTGATTTGCACGACCATATAATGTTTACGTTCGTAGATATTAATCTTGCCCATATTCATATTTGCACATCTGTGAGTTACAAAACAAACATCAATGAAAATTTTAATGATTTATTTTTGATAGACTGTTAATGCAATACATTATTATTTTTACTGTTGACATAAAATTATTAATATGCAGTAAATACTTGTGCAAGCATTTCTGGATGTTCTGCCACACGTACTGAGACTAAAGGAAGAAGAAGAATATTTTTCGCTCGTTTTGCAGCAGCAGGAAGTAGTGTTTGTTGAAGAAAAACGATATTCGAGCATAGGTTAAAAAGACTTATCGTGACTGTTTTTTATGAGGACTGGTATAATAGGACAGTCAATCGCTCAACCTATCATGCATCCAGTTCTGCTTCTTGTCTTTATGCAATTGTGGGATTTGAACCGACAGCATCCATTACCCAAACGCTTTAGAAGTTATCAATGATAGCTTTCGTCTTTTCACTAATTATCATTATATCACCTCGTCGGATAATTCAAAATTTCATTCACTTTTTCTTTTTTGAAAATTCATTTTCATTCCCTATTTAATGATCGTAAATACATTTTTTTTCACAAATAGTTTTGCCACTCATAAGCCATTTAAAATTACACAATATTAAAATATTATATAAATAGAGCATTTTCTCGTGTGAGCTTATATTTTTCGAGTAAAACTGTATGCTAAAACTCTATGAGAGTTTTATAATCTTGAATAATTTTGAATATTTTCTCTTATACCTGAGATAACGTGATATAACTTATTTTATTATTCTACACATTAAAAAACTATCACCTATAATTTTAGAATATCAGTTTCAAAACTCCATGAACCCAATTGTCAAGTATTTAATGGTTTATGGAAAGTGTCATATAATATCAATGTGCAATTATGTCTAGGTATGCTTGGAATATTCCAGTCTATTGAAATTAGGATAAACCATGTTGTTTGGTACCGATTGCGATAACATTATACGTGATTATTATATCTGGCTTTCTCTGTAGTCTTATATTTATTTGTTTTCCAAATAAACACAAGTGCAAAAATAAAAATTAAAACCGAATTATTTTCAAGAAAAGTGATTTTAACAAATGAATTTTCGACCTTTTTTTACTACCATGTTTTTGCTCCGAATGTAGAGTATATATGGATTGGCACAATGTGGAGATCTTTATATTCATATGAATATTAATGTCTCGCAAGCATTGTCGTGAATCTATGGTAGCATTTTTTTCGTATGTGCTTAAATGTATAGCAATGATCTTCTGGTTAGCAACAAGTATGTTCACAGCAATAAATAAATCGCAAGTGTAACGGTCGTCTTTGCACAAACCGTTTTCCTGTTTTCCTTTTACGAACGATGTCGAAAAACTCGTTCCGATTTGGGGCGCGTGCGCGTTGGCTGCGTTTCCGGCCGCCATCTTACGCGCCGGAAGCGCACACGGCGCCATCTTGTCATGTGCCGAAAAATGGCGGAAACGTGTCGTCGCGTTGTAAGTTTAATGTCTACGTGACTGCATATTTCGCGTTATTATTGCATACCAATAATTCTCTATGAATCTATAAGTTGTCGACGTGATGATACCGCTTGATAATGTTTAATAGTTCCTTTTCTTATGTTGCGAATTGTAAGATGCCAAATCACATCCTATTATAACATCTCTAAATATCACATGAAATAGAATAACTTTTAAAGTAAATTAAACATTCAGATATTGCTTTTTGTTTTTTTTTAACGATGTTCACACCGTAATTGGAGCATAATAAATCTACATGTTGCGGTGATGTCTATTTCATTAATGGAGTATATGGATCTCCTGCGATCTGAAAAAATGTCTTATTATTATACACAATTAGTTGCCAACCAACTGCTGAACCGATAAATTTCTGCACTTTCCAATTTTTAAAAATCCAGTAGATGTGGGAATTGAATTCGCACTCCCCGGATGCGAAGCATTACGCTAACATCTCGGCTACCAAAGAGATCAATTTTCCAGCTATGAAAAAAAATCTTCGTCATAAAGCACGCGAAGTAAAGTTGTTTTCAAAAAGATTATGAATCATATGTATATATATCTATAAAAATCCTAGGAATCTGCTTCCAAGGTATTCTTGGCACTTTGAAGATTTCTCCACGTTCATTACGCCACCATTTACTTCCTTATAACGGATATGTAAATGCAGACAGTGATTAAGGTCCTGCTTTCTAGTTTCAATGCCGGTAAGGTTAGTTTTTAATTTCACCGACGGATGACACTACTTAGTTTCTAAGTGGAATTAAATTATATTTTACAATCGCAGTTCAATTTAAAAATCGTACTTGTTATTATTACAGTAATATTTATTGACTGAACGATGTATGGTTTTAACTTACAATCAATTCTCGTGAAAAATCTGGCAAAATTAATCTTGAGAGACCCATACACTCCATTTAAAAAGTCTTCATCTTCACACTGTTGAGATCCACGTGCTAGCAGCAGACGTGATAAATAATAAATAACGATTGAACGAATGTTTTAGTCTAGCCTAGGGATTCACACATTTGTCGGATTTAAAAAAATCTAAAAATGCACTGGATGCCCATCGGGTTGAGAAATTGTCTGACAAATAATTTTCGTGTAAATAATCTGTCAAAACGTCTTCACATTACGGAGGTCTATATACTTCACTTTCGGAGTGGATATCTTCACATTGTGCAGATCCATATGCTCCGCTTTGGAAACAAACATGGTATAAAAAAAAACAAAAAATATCTTTCGAGCATAGATGTCTTGGACAAATATCTCTTTATAAGTTTATTAAAACAACAATACATCAATCTAGACATCATTTTTTTTTTTACCAAATATTTAATATACATATCTTTCCTTTAAAAATTCCCGAATGATATCCGATCCAACTTATTCACAGTGTAAAAATTTATATTGAGATATTTTTATTTCACATAGATTAATTATCAGCCATTTACTTAACGTATTTAGGCATCCATGTCTTGCGTTTTATTATATACATTTTTAAATATTAAAATAGTCTCATCGACTCGAACTTGAGTCCTACATTAACTAAGTAATTCATAAGCCTGCACCATCATCAATTTGACCTCAAAATATGAATATTCACAGTTCGAATAAATGTTATTGTTTAATTCTAAAAGTTTCCAAAAAAAGCACTCAGAGCTTTTTATAAATATAAATATAAAACAATGCACTGACAGCGTTGAAGTCGCTGAAGCTCCAAAGCTTTTAAATATTTAATTTATCCGTGTGATTCATTAACTCAGAAACTAATTAAGTCTAAAGCTTATGATGGGTCGTAAAACACGAACGATTTAAATATTTTAAATCCCGATCTGGTTTTATACCCCTCTATTTAAATGTAACATCCGAATGCGATATAACTTTAAATTTTGCATAATATATTTAACATTAGACTCGAAGACCTTTATGCTAGTAGCTTTATAACAAAAGTTTTTATACGTTCACATAATGTATGTACTAAAATTGACGTTGGAAAAGTTTATCCTAGTTCTTTAAATTCGACTTACGAGCTTTCATTTTGAATATTTGGGTAAAAATAAAATATATTAACAAAATAAACATTATTTCACAATTTACAGTAAATTTTATTTAAAAACTTGTTGTGGCCAGCTGGTGTGTGTTGCTTGGTATCGGAGGTCGTGAGTTCAAGTCTTGTAGTTGCATAATGATGCTGGATGTGGATACTCAATGAGATAAGCGGTTAGCTGATGTGTGATATTTGTGAAGAATTAATCTTTCAAAATAAGCCTTCATAATTCGAACATTTATATGCTCCACGTGTTTTGGGATTGATGCGTCTGAAAATAGATTTTTACTTGTCAGCATTGGCTGAAAAAATAAACTCAATTATAATTCGATAAAGTGTGTTGCCAAATTATTGTAGAATGTACTGCCAAAGTAAAATGTTTGTTGTAAACTAGGGCGTATCTCTGCCATATCGTCTCCGTATGCCACCGCGTGACTTCTCCGAGATCCTCTGCTACCCACCAACTGCCTCGCATCTTTCCAGGTCATACCGGTACCCTTTAGTTCCACTGAGTACATTCAATGGATAGTAACCAGCGGTTTTCAGGTCGCCGGAATCCCACCGATCGAAAGAAGAGGCAAGCAGGAATCAAGATCTCCACAGGCTTCCGTAGTACATGCTCCAGCCAGCATGACTTAGTGTGACAGGGGGTTGTCCCGTCCGCTTCCTTATCTCCATTTTCTTTACGAAGTCAGTCCACTTCACCCCTAGTATCTGACGCAAGCATCTGCTCTCAAAGCTCAAAATATGGTTCTTCCGAGCCTTTACCCACAATAGAACGCTTAAACCAGATTATTAAGGTATATTTTAATAGAGTATTTTGAGTCATATTGCTAACATTTTCTTAACTTTACATTGTCCACGTAAAAGACTTCGAAACCACCGAAAGGGATAAGTGCAAACACTAATAGCTTTAGTCTCTTCCAAGCTATTTCAGCATGCCTTAATTCCACACATATATTATTAGTTTCTCAATATATTTAAATTCCACTGAGGATCAATGAGGCATCTATACCATATGCCTCTACTCAGTTGCTGTACAACTTTTAATCTAATCAAATTTGCTCGGTTATCCAATAATATTAGATCTTAGTGAAGTTAACCATGGCATATTTATTATTTGACGTGCTTATTTCTTAAGTTATTCTTCATTAAGTGTCATGTTTTGTTAGAGTAAATACGGCAAAATTCCTTTGGTTTTATTGTTAAAAAATCGTATTCAGTGTTTGCTAAGTTAATTTCTCAGTTCTAGTCAAATCCGATTGTTTTATAATTAATTAAATTAATGTATATCACAGCTTTCATCAATGTTGTGGCGTTTCGATGACATGAGTGCAAATATTCACACCTGTATTATCACACGAGCCAAATCAAAAACCATCTGTTGCTGCTATTTAGATCGGGAACCGCAAATAAAAATATAAATCCTCAAAACAAATCGCAGAGAAAAAAAAACGCGATGCGACTTCCACAAATATTCGGCATGGGCCTTGCATACCTTCTTGCAGCCCAAGTTCACTGCAGTCTCGCGGTCTTTTTTCTCGTAGGCTTTGTTGCATTGTGCCCCGAGGACTACCTTTGCCATGCGTTGTTCGTATACAGACAGACACATTCTGTATCAATACAGATTTTGTTCGATTAATATTTATAAAGCCATACTTAGTAAATCATCTTCAAATTAACACTTTTTATCAACTCACGTGACTAACTCAACCAGCTGAAAACTCTTAAGTAAAACATTTCGAAAATTACTCAAATAACATAGATAAGGATTTGAAAAAATAATGTGAAAGAAAAACATTTAGTTTATCAATGTCCACTATAGAAAATATAACTAATCAAGAAACTGAAAGCCTGACAGCAGGGCTCATAGTTTCTGTTAGATAAGAGGTAGGAAAAATATATTCAACAGGGTGCTTTGAATACTATATTACTTTAATCTTTTTCTGATTTAGATGTTAATGTTGTTGAGTTATTTAGTGATACTAAAAAAGGCTGCATAGGACAAGTTTTTAAAGAGAGCATAAATCACATTTGTCCTTATACTGGAAGACTCTAGGGTTTTATCCGCAGGATGAATGCATCTGAAGTTTTATTTTATTTTTCTTACGTGTTGAAAACGTTACAAAATTTTGGCTTAGAGCATTTAGAACACGACATAGTATAATAATAGTATTAAAAAAAAGAACTTATATAAGTGAAGTAAATATTGTAAAAGAAGCACAGATGGATGATGGTATAATATGAAACTGTACAGAATGATTGGTGAGTGAATTCTGGGGGTGTGATGTGTTGGCCCTATGCTCTAAATACAGAGCGTATATGGTAAAGAAAGAAACGATGTTAGTATTTACAGTGTGGCTTTGTTTATAAAAATCTGTTGCATTTTTGATTATGATACGTTCCATCGAAGTCAGTAAGCTTGGATAGGTATTACTTGAATATACAATAGTTTTCTTTATTAATTTCCGTTATTTAACTTAAGTAACATCATATCTGTAGTTTATAAGCCGACGGATATATGTCTTAAATATTCATGAGAGCCAAAAACTTTCATATATTTAGATCAACAAAATAAATCATATATAATAGAAATCAATCAATTTTGGACAGGCAATAATTATATATTATAAAATAGGTATATTGTAAGCCTAAAACTTATTATTAATTGACGTTTTCACTATCTTAATCATCTGATAGGGAATATTCAGGCATTTGATTTATATGTTATTGAGTAAAATTATTGCGAATCAGTCAAAAATTGATAATAAAGACTTTTTGCTGACCATTCATTGATACCACTTCAGATAACTTAGTCTGCCTTCGTTATTTACTAGATTTAAAAAAATAATATCGCAATTTTGTCTCGTCGGCATGTTCTTCGTTTTCATCTTTTTAAATAATGTTGTTTGTGTTAGTATCATTGACTGCCAGAAGATCTCGTGTCTGTAGGGTTATAGATAATGTCAACACGCAAAATGGACCTGATGGGACTCGATCGTACGCACTCCACTATCAAGTGAACTGATTATTATTCAGCCACCGTATTGTTGGGTTAACGACATCGAATAGTTACCCCGTCGAGGAGCTGTTCGTACGGCCAACCAGTCCGAGGGAAAAAGTGGAAAGTATCGATGGATAAGGGACACTCCGGTCTCTGACTTTACTAAGAAATGTCTTTTGCATTTTACTCGGCGAATTTTTAAAAGACAAGTTTCTACTTCTTGAAGATCGAGTGTATTGTATTTGGAAGGAAGTTTTTTTTCTCTTTTCCCTGGATAAGGCTTCAACTGAGATTAGAAGATTGCTTTCTCTTCTAACTACCTCTCACGCTTTATACCCTTTATGTAGACAATACTGAGCGAGGTTTTATTCGGCATAAAAGACGTGACAAGTTTTTCAAAACCACATCAGTATCTCATAAGCAACTAAAACCATGGATGCTAAGCACGAAGCTGTTTGGTAGATATTCTCATTGCATCATAGTCTTTAATATGCCACCCCTCTCGTGCCCTGAAATCACGTCCACATAGATTCTTGTTTTGTTTTTTTAGGATTTGCGCTAAATAAAATTCTTAATTTTTGCACTTTTGTCCAAAAGTCTCGTGCTAAATAAAGTTGTCTACTTTTGCAAATTTGCATTTTCGATTAAGGCATCCCCACATGGTTGCACTACAATGTTTATGATTTCTACTCTGACTAAACTCTGTTGTAGTGAATCATTAAAACAGTTCTCGTCAAAAGATACGTTGATTTACTCTCCACCAATTGGCACGTCTCTAAACGTATTATGCAGACGTATACCGTAGCGTAATGAACATAAGGTACTTTTCAAAGTACCAAAAGATTTTAGTTGCTGTGTGAGTGTGCATGATTCTCATTCTAACCAGCAAATAACTTATAAATAAGTTTCGTTGGCAGCTATTTCTTTCGACTGCAAATAATTGTCGCTTCCGTTAGCAAAATTTAATGTTTGTAATTTTGAATTGCTCTAAATCAAAGGTTGATAGTACGAGTCCTACGGCCTCATACAAAGCAACGTGTTTTTTGTGTATAAATATATGATTTAGCGTGTATTAATTGTGTTGCTTGTTGGGCATGCATACTCCATTAAATTAAATTATTAGCTGTCAACCAATTTAACAAGAGATATCTTCATACTTTTATACTGCCCTGCTAAGTAAAAACGCAATGTTTTACGTGCAATTCTCTATGGAGATATTGCGTTTTTACTTAGGAGGGCAGTATACTCTTCCTATGTAAGAATAGTTGACACTAAAGGAATAAGTTGCCCAATGGTTTTCCATATACAAAACTACAATAACATTAATACTGTAGAATGACAATTTAATAAAACATTCTTCAAAATAAATCTTCGTTGTGAAGATAATATTATTATTATGTATGCACTCTAATTTCGTTGAAAGAGAAATAAGAAACAAAATACTTCAGAAGTAGATTGGTGAATTTGAAGAAAAACACATATGGACAAAATTAATAGAGACCAATTGGCTGTCGGGCTGTTTGGTATTGATAAATATAAAAAAACATCGTGAATATGCACGAATTATAAAAATAGTGAAATATATTTGTCTAGATAACACGTACAATATCCTATAGTCTAGCAAAAACATATACGTTACCGTCTATCATATAATGGTAATATTAGCTTAGTTGAATTGAACATAATCCAATATTTAAGATCAATCGATTAAATATCGTGATAATCGATTTTTTTAAATAATTAAATGTTTGTAGATATTGTCCTGGAAAGTCAACGGGACGGAAGTATTCCTTAGGATGACTCACCGTCAAGTCCTTTTGTCCAACGACACTTTTCAGTGGCGGCGTGTCGGGGTGGGGCGCGGAGGCATACGGGCTCTTCGGCCGGCTCATTTTTTTACATTCGGTGGGAAATATTAATTGTCCTTTGACCGAAGCCTGTCTTGTTTATTCCCTTTATATATTTCATTTCATATATTTTATTGTTCCTCCGGAATGATATTGAATTTACGGTCGCATCGAGCGAGGAATGATTGATTGTGAGCGATCGAAGATGTAAGTTTTCAAAAGACGGTTATGACTTTTTAAAATGTATTTTTTGCCCATTAAACTAAATTATAATTCATTGCGGTGGCCCGTGAATTCTGATCGAAGTGTTCTTCGTACAGCGAAGATATTAGATGTATTATTAGTTTGAAATAATTTCGATATGAGTTATGACCGTTCTCTTAATTGAGACCTTTGCCGACATAACTTCGCGTACCTAACTGTTATATTTCAAATATAGTCATACTGTTCGAATAGTCAATACAAGCTAATTTTTTTGTGTGTAGATTATGTTTGTTCTCCGTTTAGTTAATGAATATACTACATTGAAATTTGACGTATTTTTGGTTGTAAAAAGTGGATCAAACCAATCCTTAAATAAAAGTCTGTTGGCACATTGTAGAGACTCAAACGCTAAGTGTTGGATAAATAATTTAGTAAATATAACAAGAATACTGCTTTCAAATAGTTTTTTGTTGTTGTTTGCTTCTTTGGTCACTAGAAAGTTTATTTACAGTTCAAAATCTATCCAGCTGTATACAAATTATACTATTTTGAGATTTTTCGCATTTTATATGGTCTGATTTTTTCAATGGTTAGTAAAAACTGTCTAGTTAGATAGAAATTTACATAATTTTATAAATAATTCTATAGCTATTCCATGAATTCTGTTGAATAAATCGTTATGTGATTGTTGTATAATTATTTATTATCTTTGTCTCCTTGCTGATAGAGTGAATTCATTTTTTTTTTACAAAAAGGGTAGTTTTTGAATATTTAGGTAATATCATGAGAAGTAAGATAATGTTTGAGAGAAAAAGGATTAAAGTGGTTGTCTTATTCCATTCAAAGTACAATGATGGATCAGGAATCTTTTTTGGAATACTTATAGACAAATAAAACTTACCGACCATGTTATTTGACGCATAAGAAAAAAGTACCAACAAAGTAAAACTAAAATAACTTCAAATCATGACTACGCAAATCGTGCATTAACGTTTTATGTTAAATTTGATAGAAAATCGACAATACATATCGGACTATGTTTATATAGCACCACGTATGTTACTCTATGTAGCCAATTTGTAACTGACGGAATTGACCAAGCTTGAAGAAGGAAGGCAAATATTAATAAACACAATTGATAAGCCTTAAGAAAACATAAATAATTGTTAACATCATATATTTAAATCGTGCCTATGTGAAAACTTATCGTGACGGATATTTTTTGATTAAAATTGGCTGTCCGCCAATCTCTGAACCCATTGGACGTGCAGTTCTGTTTCTTTTTAAAATGCTTTCAACATGTAAACTCCGTTAGCAAAACCCGCATCTTAGTCACCGATAAGTGTTATTATACAGTAAATTAGATTTTAGTTTTTTGCTAGACGTTGGCAATAAATATTTGAGATACAAATCTTGTCATTGCTTGGTTTTTGACAGTGAATATTTATTTTTGTATATTTTTACTATCGAAAAAGTGACATCACTGGTCTAAACATTCGTTATTTGTTAATTAATTACATCCCCAAATTGCTGAATTCAACAGAGGTATCCCAATTACGAGACTGCGTTTACAGGATTCCGCCATGAAACACTAACCGTGGTCTGAGTATGTGAAAATCTAAGGCGCGTGCTGGAATACCGCGGGCAATTTTTTGGAGCACGCGCCCCCCTTACAAGGAATGCGCGTGCGCGCCTCTCGAGGTCAGCTTTACCTCCAGTCGTACGCCACTGCTTGGACTGCTATCCACTACACATCGTGGTTTTTTTTCATTTATTTAATATTTTTATTATGGAATTGTGTACCAAATTTGAACTAATCCGTGACCTATTATTTAAACTCATAAAAGAAATCTTTTATATAACTGTTGGCTTAATTAATCAATATTATTTACTGGTTTTATTGCGAAATAGTTTCAAATCTGATTAATTAAAATTACGGTATCTTATAAAGATCTACTTTTCTATACTCATACATTCCCTCGTGGTAATTTACTGTATATACGACTTAGACATATAAATAATATAATGTTTTGGCATTTGTACAATGAATTTAATTTGTTTCATTTTATATGTACTAGATTTTAAATTGGTATTATTACTTTGTGTTATAATGGACGCCCAATAGGTTGAGCGATTGACTGACTACTAATCATGGTGGAAAATAATTTGCGAAAGATAAATCTTTACGTTATTAGCATCTACATGCTTCTAGTATAAATTAATAGCTGTTCATAATAATTTATATAGAGCGCATCACATCGTTAGGCCACGGTATGCGCTGCCACGACGGGTGTGATGTGGTAGATAAGTTGTTTAGGTTTGGCAGTGTTGATAAATATCATTTATGTAAATTTGAATTCATTATTAAATTAATATAAGTACGCTATTTCAATAATCACTTACTAGGGGGGAGCATGCGAGAAACTCTGTATTAAGATTATTAAAAACTATTATTAATTATATATTTTAGATCTAAACGGATTCGATATAGTATTGAGTTAAGTGTTAAATTATTATTATCATCGTTGCAATGTACCCGGCATCCGGTGGCCTAGTGGCACAGCAGCCTTCCTCGAAGCCGGCGGAACAAGGTTCGAGACGCTCGGCTATCAGGAGCGGATGCCGACGAGGGTGCGCCACTACGATGCTGTGACCAATAATATTGAATTATTTTTATAATAACTATAAAGTATATTATTTGGATTTTTATATTATTAATACATACACTGGTATACATAGACTTCCTTCCCCAGGGTGGGTATACGTGAAGTTATATTCACGTAGACAATTAATACGATCAATTTAAGACTATTGAAAATCTTCTGGAGAATCAATTTATCTTGAAATTTCATTTTTTGTAAATTTTTGTACTTAACGCCTCAATGGCCGATTTGGTAGTTGCGCTTGATTTGTTACTGGATGCCGTGAGTTCAAATCTAGCAGTTAAGTGAGAAATTTCAAATTCAAAGATACAAGATCAAATGTTTAATTAGTTGAGTGGGTGATTGACTAACTAATTCTTGATAAAACAATATTTGAACATTGGCTTCAGTAGTATTGAAAAGTACTCTCCATATTCGGAGCTGACTTCATTAAAAATATACTCTCACTTCTATATTATTCTTAGCAACCGTATCTTTTAAGTTTCATCTTGCAATACATATATAAACTATTTCTCATTTTCCAATGAGTTGTTAATTTATGATTAAGGAAAAAAAAATCATACTCTTAACAAGGAGTTGATAAAGAGCCACAAGATATGGTCAGCAAAAAAATATTAAAAACAAATTATGTGTTTTTCTTCTTCTTTTATATCTATTTATATTTATATTAGTGGAGCATATGGAAACCACGTGCCGCCTCTAATAATCTTTGTCGCCTGCCATTATGTTTGCGTCCTTCCAAGTCATACCTGCATCCCGTAACATCATCGAACAAATTCTATAAATAGTATTTAGCGGCAGATATCAGGGTCAGAATCTCTTGAGGCATCCGCAATATGTGGCTATGTCAGATCCAGCGTCGCAGCTTCACTTTGTCAGTGATAAATGGCTGCATGGTCCGTTCTCTTATCTTCTCATTTCGAACGAAGTCATAACACCGTTTCCCTAAAATCCTCCTCGGGGACTTAATCTCGAAGCTTGGAATACGATTGATTTGCATTGAACAGGCGGCATTTGGTTTTTACCTTATATAACTTAGAGTCCCGGACATTTCGCATAGAATTGAAGTTTGCATGTTACATACTAAATCATTAATATTTCAGTTATCATAACTTTCAAGGTGATTTTCAAGAAATTCCTCGATTTTGCGTAAATAATGAAAACAAAAGAGGGATAAACTATAATATTAAAGTATCCAATAAATTCTTCCCACTAATAAGTAAGTAACAAAATCTCATGTATAGGATGCAACTCAAAAAACTAAAAATTTTCACATGTGGAAGTTTATCAGTTTTAAATAATCTAGAATTTAAAATCAATTTACATCAAGCACCACCAGTCGAAAATATTAATTATCAAAAAAGTTGTCTTACAAGACAGCATGTTTTGTCGATGAACAACTGAGTATTTATTTAATTTGGTTTTATTATTTTTACTGAAATATTTTTTCTGTGTGGTCACTCTGATAATTTCATCTTGAATTATGACGCGGGAAGATAGATGTCGCATTCTTATTTGACACGACACAAGCAATTCCTATCCACGTCTACGTACCTCCTTAAGCATGTCGCGATTCTCACTGTCAGACAGAAGGCTGGCATGTCACCATAATTGTCAAGATATTATTGCGAAATTTCAATCAATTAGGCGCACTCTTGATTGAAATGCTTTGATAAGTAACCCAGTGTCCAGTCTTCTTAATACTTGTTGCCCTGTAATGGATAGTGCGGAACCAGCAATTATATTTTATTTTATTTATCCAAATATACTGATTGCAAGGTCTTCATACCTTATGCATTCGTCATAAAACTTCCATAATTTTAATGGTGTCATTACGTCTCAGAGGAGCAATGGAAAAGTACTTACTATAAGTGTATGTAGTGCCTTGTAATGTTGTCTTTCTGTTTCCGCTGTTATTTTTTCACTTCTTGGACCTATTTAATATTATTTGACTTTTTATACAGAATACAATTATTTTTATAGCTTATTACATTAATTGATTTAGCAGATTCTGCATAATTTGAATTTGAAATATACATTGTTAACTGAACGCTGGGGTCTAGAACCGTGGCTTTTTTTTGACACAGCAAGGCGAGATTTAAGGCCAAATTACAGAATGAGTATATGAGCGGTTGTTTGTAGTGCCTTGGAATGTAGTTTTTCAGTTTCTGCCGGTTTTTTTTTCACTTTTTGCGTCTATTGTATGTTATTTGATTTTCAACTGGACGCTAGACGCCGTGGCTTATAACACAGTAAGGTGACAGTTAAGGGCAAATAACATATTAGATATTTAATAGTAAAGATTGTAGAATATAAATTATGTGCGCAAATTTTAATATATTTGTCAGATGAGCATTTTGAGTTACATACTGCGATAGCTAGAAAGATTTATCCACTCCGAAAGTGCAGTATATAGAGCTCATATGGTAATGTGAAGACGTCTTGACAGATTATTTTTCACGAAAATTGTTTGTCAGACAATTGCTTAACCCAATAGGCATTCAGTCCTGTATTTTTACATTTCTAAGTATCTTCACACTGTGCAGATCCATATGCTTTACTTTGACAACGAATATGATGTAAGAAGAAGGAGAAAAAAGCTTTATTGATGCAATCGCAATTGGTAAAGTAGATTGAAGAAAAATCTTGAACGGGATTCTTGTGTAAAGACTAAAGAGCTGCTTCGGGCTCTCACATCATAAATATATTGAACAAGTGCTAACGTATTTTATAGTGTTCATAGATCACAGATCCTGGATGCAGTGAAAATGGATCTACGAGTTCTTAATGTCGGACATTGACGTAAAAATACGCTGAATAGACAGAAATGAATGAGTTTTTTTTATGGAGTGGCCTAAAGATGATAATGACATATTGCTTTGCGTTCTATCGATGCTTTCATATGATGGTTGCAATCAGCCAAGTATTGTTTATCTTTTATATTTATTATTGTTTATTATCATTTTGTGGCACCGGATGCAGCGCGCTAAAAGCCTACTGTCTATATTTGTAACGCCATTCAAGAAAATACAATAATTTTATTATAAGTTCTAGGAATCGATTCCAATAGAGATTATATGGTGGAAGAATGACAAGGGATTTGAAGCATTGTCTTCAGTGGCGTAGTCAATTGACTTCGTGCGTTTCCCAACTGATCTAATGATTGTTTTCGATCTATTATTCTAATTTTATAATTAGTTAAGTTTGTCGTTCCATTTTTTCTGCTTGTGAATAGTTAAAATAATTCAGAGTTTTGAGAATTGTAACATCTTAAAAGATCCTAGGCGCACGCAAAACGAAACCCAATGTTTGAAGTGGCTTACTACAAACGGCAACCGTATGGTTTTTAAATGATATAACTGCCCTTTGTTTTTTTACGTTTAGTTGATTGATTTATTTATTTTATTATAATTAATATTTTTGACTGATGGTGCTTGATGGAAATTGATTTTAAATTAAACTGGTAAACTTCCAAATATGGAACATATGGAAGTTTAAATAATTTAGAATTTATTTTATTATATTACAAATTATAAGTTAAATACATTAACAGCACGATATAGATATGGCAAAAACAAAAATATTAAAAACATATTTAAATATAAAAAAGAATAAAGAAAGAATCCATCTAAGCTCACTCTCACCTAGGTGGAAGATATCAATATCCGAGGCAACATAACAATTAAACATCACTATTGCTCTCCTCATTGGCAGGATAGTCCTGCATTTAGGAATGAAAAATAGCTGATGTTCCCGATTTCTTAGGTATAAGGAAATGGTGCCATTGACAATATCTTATGTGCCAATTATGTTGCATACCTTGTGTGGATTATGGTATTCGATCGAGTATTCTTTTTCTTGAAGAAACATAACTTTTAAAGACTTCAGGAACTTTATTTCGTCCACGCTTATATGTACGAGTAAATGGCAAGAATGGCTTTTTTCAAGAAGTCAGGAGTGATTTTAATCAAATTGTGGTGCGATGATAAATTCCCGGGTTACTTAAACGAAAATAAATAATTTTTAAATCGCGTTTTTGTTAATGTCTGTAAAACTTGCTACTCTATTCTAATCGAGTACCTCACTGGAAAAATCATAGATCACGTTCTCCGTTCGACCTCTCATGACGATCACGTACAACCCCACCGTCTCTCGTGTCGGATGCGCCACTGCTATTTTCCGTTAGAAATGTGCACAATACGGATTTGTAACATATAAACGATATCGCGCTTTAGAGAAGACATTATTTTCATACACATTATTTATGTATGTTGAGTAAAAGTTGCACTGTAGTCCAGTTGGCAGGCGCTTGTTCTCAGACGCCGGAAGTTGCGAATTCAGATCTCGCATTTTGTTAAAACAAATTAAATTACCCTAATAGATGTGAATATTTTGGCCCATTTGTTGAAAACTGAAAACCACAAATAATATGTATATGCAAATATAAGTCAATAAATTATGAATACCTCTGAATACTCTGCATATCTCAAGTAATGAGAGCGATGTTGTACCAAATGTTCGTACACTAAGATTTTTTAAAGTATTTTAATTTATGAAGTTAAAATACAATATCAATAATGAAATTTGAACCATTGATTTTTATACGAACATTATTTTTTACTGTAGTATACTTTTACACGGTATTGCGTAGAACGTATCCACCGTGTAAAAAGAGTCTGGTGTAAAATTTCTCGTTTATTGTTCTGTGTATATGATTTTTCCTGTACAGTGGTTACAAAATATACTTCTTACTTTCAGAGTATCGGATGGGTTCTGGGATGAATAGAATTAATTAAAAAAATTATTACCTCATAAAATAACACATTATCATCAGCGGTCTGTCGTTTGCCTCTATATTCGGCTTGATACTATAGGAGATTAATATGTTTTATTTATTACACATTAACACCAATTGTTCAAGGTGTAAATCAATTAGCATTCTATTTCCCGATAGATGGGAATTGATTTTGAACGTATTTCATCAAACATTTCAAAATTACTTTCATAAATAATCACAATATTTTTTTAGCACAAATTTTGACAATCACAAGCACACACTCACCCACTTAGAGATGAGCCGTGATAACTCAATATGATGTCACTTATCTGGATTCGTACGTCTATTGATTGAATTATTCTGTATGAATATTTATTTACAACGCTAAAATTACATTAAACTATTTAACCGTTGAAGATTCCTAACGTGAATAATGAAATTAACTACAGAATTGTTAGAAAAATAAATATAAAATTTGTGAGCGAACATATAACACACTGTATTATTTGTTATATGTAGTATGTTATATGTTCGCTCACTGCCCACATATAATATAGCCTGAAGATGCCGAAAAGCGAAACCCGGGTCGTTAACAGTGATCTCACATATGGAAGGTTAGCAGTTTCAAATAATTTAGAATTGAAAATAAATTTCCATCCAGCACCATCAGTCAAAAATATTAATTATATAAAATTAGTTATAAAGATGGTAAAATGGAGTTCTGCCAAATAGCTACTTGAACTGAATTAAACTGAAATTTCTTACAAAGAGAAGAGAAGGAAGCGAGCGGACTACGTTACCAGCGGGTTAGAGGTTTGAAATCTATAGTTGCTAAAGATTTTTTTTAAATTTAACGATGCATCACTGGATACTTAATGGGTTAAGCAAAATTCTTATACAGTTGATATTGCGGAGATCTATGCAAAACGCGGATAAATATCGGAGCGGATAAAGACTTAGATAGTCCCCTACGTAGGTAAAATTAATTGGTAAACGCACATAATTGTGCATTACTGTGCATTCAAAGTTGCTGGTTCATGTTCCGAAGCTGTATCAAAAATTGAACTGTTGACTACTCATAACTTATTGTTGTACATAAAACTACTAATTGTATCGATTCACTTTAAATGGATTCGATAGTAGTTTCAACTGTCTGTAGCCATCATTAGATATATCAAAATAAGTGTGTATGATCCACATTTGGAAAAAGTATTAATAAATTTTGATTACATACAATATCATTGAAAATAATACAATTTTAAAAAAAGGAATAGATAAAAAAAATATATTTTTTAAATGAGTAGTTAATTTTGAATTTTAAATCAATTTTGAATGTACACGCTTAGAAGAAAGTGTGTTTGTTTGTTAGTTATTAATATTGTTTTATTTATACATTAATATTTGGATCCATACATCATACGTTTGCAAAAATATTTGCAATAAAACACGCTACGACAGTATCAAGTTTATTGCGTTTTGAAATAATTTCTCTCGATCGTTAAGTCTGTTAGAGGTCATACAATGACATGGGTTGCCCATTTTGGGATTCGAACCCATAACTATGCGTTATTTACGCCGCTTCTCTTGACGCATTACATCAAGCTTCCGTCTTGAATCTCACGTACATATATCAGAGCCTTTCAATAATACATATATTAATTCATTTTTAGATAAATTTTACGTGCAGAATAATAAATCATTTTTGTTTATATTCATCCCGAAAATGGAGCATAAGAATCTCGACAACGTGATGATGACCTACAGAAATTGAAGATGTGGATCTCTAATTCGTAAAGAATTGTTTTGAGATTTTTCACGAAAATATCGCTTATCCTCCTAGATAGTCTACTCATATCGACTATGGAAAGAAAAAAGCACGTAACTCTCAATTTTTCAAAATAGCTTTTATTCGATAATCACAATATATCATATACATGTTCTGTCAAAAGGATGTAAGCTGAAAATGGCGAATTACAGTCTAAATATAATCAGGCTTGCGACCAGGTAAAAGGGCTTCCACCGAATATTTCTTTGGTTTTTCTTAAATAAGTTATTAAATTAATATCATTTTGAGTATATACAACATCTGTCTTAATTTTCATGCACAGGTTGTGTCTAAGTAATGTTTCAACTTTGGCCCAGAATCATCAAAAAAACGTTTTTTGGGCCTTCTGTAAAATTTTTATTCTATATGGATTACGTCTTTTTTCCTGCGCACAGTCGACATGATAAGTTATATAGTGTTCCTTGTAACGTTGAGTCGAAAGATAGATAGATATTAAAAATTTGAACAAATGAGCATACTTAATCCACAAAATTATTATGAGAGGTGGATTTTAACACACAATTGCATTACGAGTAGTCATTTTTTGACCATATGTTATAATAATAAGTTTTTTCATCGTCTATAAAATTTGTGCTATGTAGTATGCGACGTTTCTTTTATCATTAATGATTATATTTACAGTGTTTAGTATACAGAATATGAAAAAATCACAATTGGGTAAATACCATACAGAAATGTCAAATTAAAGAAAAATATTTGAGGAATAGTTGACTGTGAATTATTTATGGGTTTTTTACGCCTGTCAGTTCTCTTCCACGCGCGTTAAAATCTCTTCTATACGGTGGCAATAAAGTTGGATCGATTACCGGTTTCAAATGAACCCTCTTTTAATGTTGGAAACATTTACGATGTATCATTTGACACGATGATATCGGCCCCCTTTCAATGCACATTCATCACTACGCCACTGGAGACACTCCCGATAATAGCGAAAGGTATCTACATTTTTATTTCTTATCGATATCCGGCTGTAGACGCAGCACATTAACTCGTTTTCCGATAACGCTTTACAAATACAACTCCCAAATATTTTAAATATACGCAGATTGATCATCGAAGTTAACTTACATTGTATTATATATGAATTTATACAGTATTTCGTGAAGGACCAAAGTTTTTTTAAAATTATTCTTCACGTATTAGATCTAAGAAAGATCAGCTAAAATGATACATAAAGAATAAGATTTTAGTATGCCAAATAACGAAATATTCTTCCAATCCTTTGGTCGTCAAGCTATGTATATTTGAATTTATAAATATTCTTATACAACTGTGGAATTGTAATCCAGCGCGCTTATCGACTCGGTCATCTAAACTACGTTCGTAACCCCACGTAAAACACTCCTTGCTGGAATATATAACATATATATGTGTGTGTGTGTGTAATAAGGTGCCCCCAGTGGCTGAAAGGTTAGCATGCGCGCATCAGAGCTAGAGGTTTGGTGTTTTGTCGATTTTTTAAAAAAATAATAGATGCAGGACCTTATGCCCACTAGATTGAGTAATTGGCTGAGAACCTTCTTCAAAAATTCTCGAGAAACAAACTGTTGAATCATGTCTTCACATTCCAGAAATCTATTTATGTAGTCAAGTTCTGGACATCTTCACTCCGGTGAGATTCATAATGGTCCATTTTAGGAACGGATGTCGTCGCTTTAGGATTGGTTTATCGAATATTCACGGACGTGTTTTGATAAACAAAATGTATTTTCAATTAATTAGATAGTTTATATAATATTAAATAGTTTAGTTCTATTCTCCTATAATACAGCAATCACATGGCTTTTAAAAAATAGCTCAAATACCTTAATATATTTATCTGTATTTATTTAAATGACATTTGTTTTTCATTTCCTGAACATTTGACGGTTGGTCTATTAGACAAACTAATCCTAAAATCTTAAAAATATTATGTAATATAATCGAAATCAATTATTAATGTTTTTATTAGGTATAGTGTGGTTGTAAAGAAATGACCTCATCTTCTTGATAGTGAATATACCAAGCAGTTGGGACTATTTTAAAAATATAACAATATATTTATTTCCTTAGCAACTCTGCCTTGCCTTGCCGTGTCGTTGAACTTTATAACGTAATAATTATTATTTCATTGTTCGTACTTAGTCATAAAATGGCGTTTGCGGTGTCTGATTTCCCTATTGTATTCCACAAACTATAACATAATACATAATATGACATGACATTTGTGTGCTTACGCCGTACAGTTTATGGACCAAAGATTGAACCCTGAGGGTGGCCACTGACTCTTAGTATTATACAATTCAATACAATACAACCCGCCAATCTTTTATATATACGTAATTTATAACAATTTTTAAAAATAATTTATCATTCACCATACGAACAGCACGCGTTTCGTCTACATAATAAAATATATACACACTTATTACATCATATTTTGCTTGGAAAATTTCATTATGTATTTTATCAGTGTGAAGATGTTGATTACAGAGATTCAGTAAATAAATCTCCACAATGTGAAGACTTATTTCGACAGATTTTTTTGCTCGAATTAGTTGAATTATGCAATCAGCCAATTGTGTAACCGCTTGGGGAAATAATCCTTTGTTTTTAGACTTTTTAAATTCAGCAGCTATGAAATTCGTACCCGCAGCCTCCGACACTGAAATGCGCACACGAACCTCTCGGCTAATGGAAGGGTATAAAATGAACGTCTTTGTATATACGAGAATTTAAAAGTACTGTATTTAATCTCGCTTACAAATGTAAAAAATCGCAAGTAATGGATAAGATAATAAGATAATGGATATAGTAATGGACTATTATGGACTATATGTTCCCTGAACGTATGTTTAACATTTTAAATTTTATAATTAATTGAATATTTTATTTTTATAATTAATTAGGTTAAACCCAATAGATTAA
>JAGVSQ010003463.1:0-21558 GCA_022683975.1 Rhyacophila evoluta | reverse complement strand
CTCGTTAAACATCACCATTGCTCTCCGCATTGGCATGACTATTGGCAGGATAGTCATTTAGATACAAAGCATATTTAAAACAGAGCGACGTGTGGTCGAAATATTTCGATCAGCTGAATTTTTGACACATCCATGTGAAATTTTAGAAAGTGTTTAGTACGAAAATTTAAATCGAAATAGTTATCAAAATCACTGACTATTTCGTAAAATTATTATTTATTTCGAATAATCATGACGTATTTTTAAAAGTTTAAATACCCCTAATTGTGTTTGCAATGTTTCGATCACTACTTTGTTTTATTTCAAAATTGTTTGAATGAATTGTTGAATATTTTTTTTCAGACTGCAAACGACAAGAAAGACCGAGTTGGTGCAGAACGTCGTCTGAGACCAGTTGCAAACCATCCCGGCCGTGGTTACGCTCGAGTGCCGTCACGTGCTACACTGTCCACGAGCACAACAAGCACCAGTATAGCCACGGAGTGCGGGATCTTACAAACCAACGGCCAAGAAGACCAGAAACACTTTGAAGAAAACGAAAAGACCCCACAAGACGAAGGATTATATTACGAGGAAGATGAACTAGAAGAGGAGGACGAAGACAATAACTTTGAAAGTGTCAGATTACACTTCCAGCAACTGAAACAAATCAGTTTAGGCAGCGCAAATAAATACAAGATGGAGTTGGAAGTAAGGGGAACGAAGGAGGAGAATTTGAGAAATGTGGTACCGTTCGTGAGACAGTTGTCGGATACTGGGAAGACGAAGGAGCTCGGATCACAGTTTTCTGTAAATGGTGATCCACCACCGTATCGACCGATATATATTGTGACCCAGGTAAATATTACAATGAACGATTTCTTTGTTTTCACCATAAATCAACTCTTTCGCTTCCCAAATTTTAATGCAGCCTTCTGTTTTACTAATTTATTGATTAGACATTTTAACACCAATCAAAAGATCTTGTTCAGCAGTCTGCTTAAAAATAACATAATACACTTCGAACATACATATGCAAAAATATGGGTCTCTGGTATATTTAAAATAGACTGCATTTAATTGTCCTTTATATACTGTTAAATACAAGAAAATATGCCAGTTAGTATTTATATCATAATAAGTCCTGGCATGAGCTCTGGATTCTCATTTGAGAACGTCTAGGTGACCATTTGAGCTAAAAATAAATTAAATTACAACACTGGCTGGACAAATGTCAAATTATTCCATTAAAACAAGGTCGTATGAAGGGACAGCTATAGAGTTTAAGACAGGATAAATCTGGATATGAATTACTTCATCAGCATCAACGAGTGTTAATCTAATGGTGAATGAATGCCTACCAAAGATCCTTCCACTTGGTCTCAAACTCCTTAATATTTAAACTCGATAAATACAGTAAGAAGTAAGACAACTTTTCGATTAGTATATCTCAAAGTACGTATTTTTGCAATGATTTGTGCAAATTAAATTTTAAAAAAGCTGCGTCAGAAAGAGATTTCATAGAGATGTTTCGTTTTTGAATAATAACTGATAAATTTAATGAAATTATATTTCTTTAAAAAAATATCTAATGATTAAATCACAATTTTAATCAATATTTACACCAGACAACGAAAAGTGGCTGTAAAATTTAGGTGAAGTACCATTCAAATTCAATAAATAATAATGGTATGAATATTAGAATTTCACAAATTTTGTATATTTAAAAACTAATACCGGTTTCCACTATTTAGTTACATTAAATAAAATATAATGCAATGAATACAACACATAAATATGTTGATAACTAACGAGGTTAGTCGACAATTGATAATATAAAATAAGGATACAAACATATTAGACAGAATAAGACGGATTGATTGATTTTGAACTTACATTTTTTTTAAATTTGGGAATCGATACAATAGTTTGTCATTCTTTAATGTATCAATTAGTATCAGTAAAAGGAGTATATCAAGTACGAGAGGTTACAATATTATTACTTAAACTACTTATTTACATAATTTCATAAATTAATAGTTTACACGTTGTGCAAATTTGTATATTACAAATATTGCACTTCGAAAATACTGGTTAATTTAATTCATCGTTCTTAAAAAAAAGACTACCATCTCCAGACGTTTAGTACGGTGCACAATTTGGATTATAGTACACTTCGATTTTTTCCAGTATCATTTGAATACTCCTGGTGTAGTCAGTGAGTTACATTCGGATTTATAGCCTCAATCATGCAAATCTTAGAACGCTGATGCGATCCATAATCAAACAGGATCGACCAACGACACGACAGAAAGTGTTGAGGAATGATCTCTAGTCCGGGACATCTAATCTAATAGTATTACATACATACGATGGCAAAATTGATTGACTTTAAAACGGATTAGCTCAGTCAGGCGATGCCTGAGACGACGCAAGTCGCGGAACACGGACTCGTCCGCGTGCGATATGATCTTTTTTTTTTGTAAACAATGACAGATCCAAAATGCATTTTGGTCTTTGATTATACACTTTAATATCACAGCGTGTTACAGTGATTATGTGCTGTATTTTAGGTTATAAATATAACGAAGTTTTCAAAGAGTGTCTAATTTTTCAAATAGTTTTTTTGTCAGGCAATTCTTTACTAAATTAAGTGAATTCATTATGAAAATGAAATTTATCAATACTGCCGATACTCACGTTGATGTTTTAATTTCATATGTTGAATTAGATATATTATGCAGTTTGGCACAGGTATAAATACTAATTTATTTAATTGATTAGACACAATTTTTAATCGCTCACAGTTGATGCACTACACACTTTTTCTCATGTATTAATTGTTATTACGTTTTTTATTGTTTTAGATATTGGCTGCACTTTCAGTTTCATTAGGCTCTATGGTCGTAGGGTATGCCAGCGGATACACATCGCCAGCTTTGGCTACCATGATCCACGCAAACAGTTCCATCGTCGTAACAGAACAACAGGTGAGTCTCCACATAGTATTAATTGAACATGCTTTCATCATTAATTCCGTGTTTTAAAGAGTGTCTTTAATATATAATAAATAACAGATACCATTTGTCTAATACTCCATAAATTATTGGAATCGAGTAGCAATTTACGAAATGCACAACACTATTTTATATTTATTATTTATATTTTTCAATGTAAATTTTTATTAATTTTTTGTGTAAGAATATTTTTAACCATACCCACCACGAAAATAAACAAAATGATTTCTACGGCGTGAAAATTTATCTTTTGTCAGTCAACCGCAATTAATATATCGAGCATGTCTCCTTTGATTTTTAAAACTATTTTTATTTAATTCCGATTTTTTAAAATAATTTTAATATAAGCCTTTCCTAAAAAAAAGACCTTGAAAAGTACGAAACAAGTTCTCTGTAAGAAGATTGACAACAATTGTCAAGCTGGAGGATGATGAAGTGATTAAACGATCACTTGCGTTGGCATCAACTTTTCTAAATAGTATACTATCTCTCTAATATGATTACCGTGGATGATACTGCATTATTTATGGATCATGAGTCTTAAACATAGATTCCCAATCTTTTTTGGCCCCCCGTCTCCTTTTCGAATTTTTTTTTACTTACAAGCCCCTTTTCACGTTTTTTAAACTCTCGTCAATTTCTTCTATATGAGGTATCTAAATGCTCCCCTAAACGTATGCAAAATTATAAGTTTCTCGTTTTTGAACCCACTATTGTTCCTCTAGAAGGCTTAAGCGCCCACTTTGGAAACCTATGATCTAAAACGATATTTGAACAGAAATGTGTCTCTTCAATCTACATTACTTCAACGGATTAGGGAAGTGCGAGGATTGGTTGCATTTTAACAATCTGTTTTGATGGAACAAAGGTATCACCGCTAATAATCGCACAATGAAAGAAAAAGGAAATAGCTAATAAATTAGCTATATCCCAAAAATGGGCTCTAGTGCATTTTATGTGTGCAAAATTAATATAAGATGGGCTCTTACATTCGGAGAATTTAACAAAAGCACCGTGCATACCAATTGGCCACTGGGTGAACGCAACTTAACAACTCAACTTATTCCTAATTTTTATCAGCATAGCCAGCATCTCGCTCTTGGGTGCAAACAAGCAAATCGATCTCTAGAAGTGCATTTATCAACATTGTATGTGATAACATTTCAGTAGAAATTAGAACATAACGTAATATGTAGCTATTAGTATATTTTGAAACGTAGAGATTAATTAGTTTCTGATAATGACCAGAGACTCGTGCCAGGCACATGTTACTTATTTCATGGAATTTGGAACGTCAGTTGTTAATTAAACAATAATATCTGTTATAATTATAACGCGTCGACTTTAAATATAATATTTAAAAATACCTCTCCCTCTGAGTTAACATTCAATTACGTTCGACCTTGCTTCATTATTTTTTTTGTAAGTTGCACGTAATTTGTCGATTATTACATTAATTTTTGTAACTGTCATTATCTCTAGAAGCTGCAAGCGTTTCTGCTGATAATCTATGAAAAAGACTTATATTTATAGCTTATTTCAATATCAACCAAGAAAGAACTGTAATAAATTAATACACTGCAATGCAAATGCTCCATTATATTTTAACGATAATTAACTGTGAGCAATGTTTGTATACCGCCCATAACAAAGCAATACCTCGTATACCACAGGATACAAATTTTACAGAAGATGAAAAAAAACGTGCCAAAATTTTGCCAAAAGGTGAAAGAGTTCTCTTAGAGTTATTTTCACCACGCGTTTTTTGCTGTCCGTATACGTGGTATTGCTTTGGTATGGGCGGTATAAATGCTATATCCAAACATAAAAAAGAGTTATTGGAGAAAATAACCAGCCGTCATTAGTTGAGGACGGTTTTGACTTTCATACCATTTTTATGTCATAATATCATGCAAAAAGAAATAATTTTTTTATTATTATATAATATAATATTAATACGTTACGTACATTTTTCCAAATTGATTACTGTATTCGGTATGTTGAATAATAAATACAAGTGTCACTAAATTACATGACGTTTTCATTTACCGTCATTAGTAAACGTTTAAAGTTTCAATTGTGGAAAGGTAAACAATCGAACAACGTATGGAAATTGTAAAAAATCACTTTAAAAGTGCTGAAAATTTGCGGAGAAAAAATCAGCGGGAAATTTATAATGTCAAGTCATTTTGGAACACTCTATATTTTGAAATATAAATAATATTTACTATATTCGAATTCGAATAGTAAAGAATTTTATTTTATTAACTAGTTAAAGTATCTTGGGTATGTGACAATTCTAAATCAATTGCAGCTACTTTTTTCGTTCATTGGGTGTATTGAACGTCAACGCGAAATATATATCATTCAACAATAAAATGAATACAGGTTTTGCACATCGATGGCTTAATCTGCAAACCAATTCCGTTTGTGTCAAATGTTCAGAAGCAACAAAAAAACTTTGGTGAATGTGTGAATTACTACATGGTGTTGAGTGGTTTGTGCGGTTGGTTTACATAATTCAAAATTTCTGTGATTTTTGTGCGTTATGTATGCGGCAGAAAAATTAAATCTGAGTAAATCGGCAAAATAATCGGGTTTTCGACCATGGGTGGAATGAGCTTGTTTGCAAATTTGGCAATATAACCGTTATGATACGATAATTATAATAGTTAAATTTCGGTGACTCTATCTATGTTGGTAATGATAAATTTTTGTATATACAATAGGTACAAGTTTAATGAGGTCCATAATAAAATTCTCGTAGCGCGTGCGTTGTATAATAAAATAGTAATTAGAAAAGTAGTATTTTAAACAAATCGACGTCACATATACTGATTAATGTAATTTGAAATATAATAAAAATACACGCTGTTTAAGAAGGTAGCTAATTTTGACAAACTGATAAATGACAAGTGTATTAAACATGATATTTTTTGTTTACAGGGTTCTTGGGTGGGTGGACTTATGCCACTGGCTGCGCTGATGGGCGGCATACTCGGGGGGCCTCTGATAGTATATCTGGGCCGACGGAACACCATCTTGGCGACAGGCGTACCATTTACCATCTCTTGGCTTCTCATAGCAACCGCTCCTAACGTGTACATGGTATTCGTGGGCAGGACAATTGGCGGTCTGTGCGTCGGAATAGGATCACTCTGTTTCCCAGTGTACTTGGGCGAGACTGTTCAGCCGGAAGTTCGCGGTCGATTAGGATTGCTGCCTACAGCTCTTGGAAATATTGGAATTTTGATCTGCTTCTGCGCGGGATACTATCTCGACTGGTCGCAGCTCGCTTACCTAGGAGCTCTGCTTCCAGTGCCATGCATCTGTCTTACTTTCTTTATTCCTGAGACGCCACGATGGTATGTGTCTCAAGGTAAGACTGAAAAGGCCCGTGAAGCTCTTCTATGGTTAAGAGGCACCAACGCAGACGTGGATCGCGAACTTAGAGAGATAGTTAAGTCACACAATGAAACTGATGACAAGGGTAGTGACTCGGCTCTGTTAGATCTATTTTCACGCGAAAACTACAAGCCCGTGCTTATTTCTCTTGGGCTAATGTTTTTCCAGCAAATGAGTGGAATAAATGCTGTTATCTTTTACACTGTAACCATTTTCAAAGCCGCTGAGAGTGATATTGATGAAAATTTGAGCACTATTATAGTAGGCATCGTAAATTTTGCATCTACTTTTGTTGCAACGCTTCTCATTGATAAACTTGGTAGAAAACTCTTGCTTTACGTATCGGCAGCGACAATGATTTTGACTTTGATGACATTAGGCTCCTTCTTTTACATGCGTTCGTTAAACGTCGAGGTTGATGGATTCAAGTGGGTTCCATTAGTAAGTATGGTATTGTACGTAATCGGATTTTCTCTCGGTTTTGGACCTATCCCCTGGCTTATGATGGGAGAAATTCTACCAGGAAGGATTAGGGGTACAGCGGCATCCGTTGCTACAGCTTTTAACTGGTCATGCACGTTCGTTGTCACCAAGTCATTCGCTGATCTAGTGAAAACGGTTGGAACTCATGGTGCTTTTTGGATGTTCGGTATCGTTTGTGTATTCGGATTATTCTTTACGATATTCTGCGTGCCTGAGACTCGAGGCAAAAGTCTTGAAGACATTGAAAAGAAATTATTTGGAAGACCAAGAAGGGCGAATTCTGTCGCAAACAGCAAACCTCTGCCTGTGGGTTGCTAGGTGCGAAAACTGTGATGGAAATGAATCTCAAATACTATTAATGAGCATTACGTTTAGAATTAAATTATTTTTATAGAAACATATGATGGAAAAACGATGCGTATTTAATAAAAAAAAAATACAGTGAAATATTGACTGAATGAATGTAGTTACTATTATGTTAAGTAGAGATAGAAATAAAGCATAAATGTGATCTTAGTAGATGAAAATTTCTTAAGATATTTTATTGAAATAAAAATTATACAGAAATTTTGTTTGTATTAAATCTACAAAACGATTCTAGTACATGAGATTATAGATTTATAATTTGCCATTGTTATTAGTGATATTGTAAAAAAATTGTACATAATATAATTCATATTAATATTATAATAAAATATTGTAAATAAACTATAGTAATATTTTGATATACATACCGTATATAACTGTAGTGAGTAGTAAACAATGGTGTAGTGAAATATTACAATAGTTGGATATATTTATGTATAGAATCATAGTTGTACATTTCGAGTTTTTGAT
Organism: Rhyacophila evoluta; assembly: GCA_022683975.1. Classification (NCBI taxonomy): domain Eukaryota; kingdom Metazoa; phylum Arthropoda; class Insecta; order Trichoptera; family Rhyacophilidae; genus Rhyacophila; species Rhyacophila evoluta. Next base: position 13,837 of record JAGVSQ010003463.1, on the reverse strand, counting down.
GGTGTAAAAACTGTGAAACTACCATAAAAAGTTTTAAGACCCTAATATAAATATTTAATTAATTTCAAATGATATTGTAAACTAACTCAATAGTAAAATATTCCAATGAAAAACTTAAACCATTGTGTTTTATTTATTTTTTCCTTTTTTTACAGAAAATATGTTTAAAATATAAGTTGAAATGAAAACATAAATTAAATATTTAATGGAATATGAAAAACAGGACACATAGACTTCTTAATATGCTGTCTTATAGATTACGAAGGAAGAACCATCATCAATGGAGGAGAAATAGAATAGTATATGGTGTGTACATAAGAATGATGAAAACGCCCATGACATCTATACAATGCGTTCAGATCGGTTACAAGAAAGAGGGTTGGTGAGATAGTAAGAATGCGATGCGTTGGCAAGATTTCTACGAGATTTTATTAGTTATTTAGCTAATCCCTTGAACAGAATACGAGTATATATATCCTATAATTCATATCATCCAAGTCTAGTTCTATGCACTTTCATACAATCTATGCTTAAATATGTACACTCGGACCTCGTATAACATGGTCATATGGTTCCAGAAAAAATTCATGTAATCTATGTCATACAATGTTTGAAGTTCATACAATATTAGAATATGGCTTCCAAAAAAATATCTAACTTCAATATTGTATACTATATTTTCTCCAATAAACAATAAAAAAATATATACATTTATGTATTTATTTAAAATACTTCGATAATATTGATCACTCATCATCACTTATCACTTACAATCCTATTTATTTGACTCCTTTTCAATGTGTAAGTTTTTATTATCGGAAGACTTGAGAATTTTTGGATTTAACCTTTTAAATCTTCCTAATAAGCAATTGTCTGCTTACAGCATGTAAATCTTTATTATGTACATATTATACTTCATGATAAGGAGACAACCATTTTTATAATTTCTTCTTGAGCTACAAAACTTTTTTCCACTATAGGATCACTTTCTATAAAATGTTCTAAATTATCAGCTAACCCCAAAACTTTATTTATTGTTTTTACTGTGAAACATGCTTCGCTGCAACTGCTTTTTGAGTCACTGGTTATGATAGGTTCATCTAACATTTTAAATTAAAAAAAATTAAAACCGCGGTCTTTCAGTATCCCTTCGATATCTAATTATTTTCCACCAATACCATGATAAATGTTACTTGTCTTTTCGCATTCATCTTCTATTAGTGGTGCAACATTTTCTACGGTGAATAACTTCTGGCTACATTTTTCGCCAGCAAGTTTTAAAAGTGGATTTTTATTTCTTTGACTTTTTCTGACTTTTACTTTGAATATTCCACAATTCATCAACTGTATTACATAGAAATCATGTTGTAGAAGTACCGTGTTATACAAGGTCTAGGTAAAGTTAATACCTATTACGTTATGGTATCTTACTATAGATTTGTAAAATAAGATAATCAAAATTTAAGAATTTGCCAAATTGATAGGAAAGGCAAAATTACTAATAAAATTAGATGTATGTGTCTAATGATTTGGACTTTCATGGTACAGAAGTCTTAGAATAAATAATTTGTCTGGAGTAGTCGCTTTAGTTGAGATCATAATTTAACATAAAAAGTATTGTGTAATTTATAAAGTTTCATGGTTTAAATCTGTCATCAGAAATACTTCATACCTGCCTCCTTAAATATAACAACGACAATGAATATCTTTATTATATTGTGTATCTGCCCAAATATACATAAATATTTAAATATAATTTGTTACAATAACATTTTATAAATATATGTCACTAAATTTAATATTTTCCATTTCGAGATAGCGCCTCCCTGAGATGGTTTGTTAGTTGCACTAAAATGTTAGTTTACAATAAATGAAGGTATGTACATACATGAATTCCTTTTATCTTAAATGTTTTAACAGATTATCCCCAGAAGTTTTTCATGGTAATCTCGAGAATATTCGTAATATTTATAGCTTGGCAAACGAAAAAACATTGCTTTCAAAAAATGACTTAACCTAAAAAAAAATAATACTTACCCATGACTTGTACTCGGCAAATGGCGCACGTATCACATTCCACATCCCAACTCCACATTGCTACAGCATTCCACTTTTTAAGCGTGAACATTTTATCAGGTTTCTGACCATCGTTTTCACCGCGGTCTAAAGAATCTAAATCATCTGACATCGTTGTAGTTGTTTACTTGCAACTGTCAGACCAACTGTCAAACTTTATTTTTAATCGGTATAAAAGAAAACTGCATTTAGTATAATTATACAATAAATTATCTTTAATTATTCGCGTATAGATGTCTCAAGCGTATCGTAGATAAAAAATATTTTAGTTACAATTTCCGTGTCAAATATGGCATCTATGTTTTTTCTTACAAAACAAATTATCATTGCTTTACAAGTAATTTTTTTTATGCAAAACAGGTTTGAATACTATCTTGACATACTTTTGTTTTTAAATTTTTTTAAATTTAAATAAAATTTGAAAATGTTTAAGAATCATTCCATATCTAACTTTTATTATTATAAGTACAAAAATATTTTCATACCTTTTTCGTATTACTTCATTCAGTAAGAAAGAAAACAAAGTTTCATTTTTTCGTTTTTTGTTTTTATTTAAGAAATATTTAAAAATACTCATAGGTACATGCTATTTTTGTGACAATGTTTTTTTTGGTGAAAGTAATGGCAGCATAACACTATCCTCAAAAACTTGAACTTCTCGTCATGAAAATACTATCAATGACAAAATTAACAATGAGAATAATGTTAATATGAACAAAGTAAAAATATTGTAGACAGTCAAATTATAACTTAAATTAATCTAACATTATATATCTAGACAGAGTAAGCATGAAAGGGTAAAAAAATTTAAAGAATAAATTAATAATATGATTTAGGCATCTGTGCAATCACTGTTATCGATTTAAAACTATGAATAATAAATAATTATTTAAATTAAAACAGCATAGTGTGTTAACACCTAGTTGAATTTAGGAATGAAAAATGTTAACTGATATTTTTACTTACATTTACTAACATACAACATTCTTAAAAAAAATGAACTCCTCTGCCATTGAAGTTTTTATGATTACCTTATTATACGTATGACTTTAATATAGTTGAAATGGAGCAAATTATTAAGAAACTATTAAATACAATTTGTGTTCCTGAGCTGAAACATCCCAGTTCGTCCATTGTTATTGTAAATTGCACTGCATCTGGAGTTCTGCATGTTGGATCTGTAACTGAAAGAGGTTATAAAATGTTCATTACAATATCATTGCCACTGAATATGGAGTACATTAATGCTTTAGTGTTGCTATCCGTCCCTTTTGATTCATATTTATGGAGTGGGATCTAGAGGTTGCCCACATGCCTTACAACCAACCATTAAATTATTTTGCCATGGTATCTGTACATTCTCTTTAAGAAGAAGTATAAAATGGCTGCTTCAAATACACACAGTATACAATAGTAAGAATATTCAAGTATTTTTTGTACTTATATTACACGGTTAATTCATGGCTGATTAAGACTACTTTTAGCTTCATTAATTTCTTTCAATTCTCTGTTTTTTGCTGCCATATTTATTGAGTAGGTTTTGCAACTGATGGGTGCCCACATGTACAATGTACACTCTTGAAACTTTTTTTTCCAATTAGTTTTTTTTTCTGTCACTAGGCTTCACATAATATATAAATCGCTTATAATTTATATATCATTAATTTATAGCGCATTTTAAAAATATATTGGTTATTAAATAATGTATTATGACTGTTTATTTTAAATAATTTTTCTCACGGCATTTTAAGTTTTGGGATGTATCGGCAGATGCGGCAACTTCTAATGAAATGTAAAGAGGTTCACATTCACGAATATAACTACGACTGGTGCAGGCGTCTTTCAGTGGAATCTCAATAGTATTGCTGGTAACTGCTCGACATTCAACAACCTCATTATTTCCAGTTGAATTTGAGAACCTACATAAAAAGCAAATAAGCATGTATTAATGAAACAAAACATTCATAGCAAGTCATTTGTTAAAAATATTTTGATATTAGTGGGAATTCACTCGAACTTACTCACACAAATATAATTATTTAGTAAGTTTTAGTATCATACTTTATTTTTTAAACATTTTCATTTTATCACTAGATTATTTTACCAAAGTACCTATTGTCAGCCGCAATTGTATGCGTATTAATTATTTTATTTTTCATGATATCGAAAATAATACATTATTCAATAGTTTTAGTGAACTTTATTAAAAAAATATGGGTAATGAGTAACAGTAAAAGTCATATATAGACTAAAGAAATGCTGAATATTTCAATTATAGAAAATTTCAATGTTATGTAAATACTACCCACAAAGTGTATACATTATAATAACAAGATAAAATCTTTAAAATTGCAATCTTTACTAAAATTTATAAACAGTCGGGAACTATAGATAAATGATGTCTTTATTTTTATAGACTATTTATTTGGAAAGAATATTGTAAATATACATGTTCAATTATGTATTTTTGCAAATCTTTTTGGGTGAAACTGCACCAAAAGTGGTAAATTTGTGTAAAAAGTGTGTATGATAAATTAAGTGGTTTATTTGTTAATATTTGTGTTGACAAATATAATATTTTTATCTTTTTTCAATTCACTTTGTGATTCTCCTTGGGGTGGATATGGAGATTTGCAATTTTTATTTGCAAAATAAAAATTACCTTGGCAGTTCAACTTTTCTAGAATAGCAAATGTTCATTGTTCCGACAGCATTTCCCTTGATTTTCACAATTGCTTTTTCATTCATTGCATAAAAGTAGTTAGCTGGAAGTCTATAGAAGTTGGTACTTCCTGGAGCTACATTTTCTACGAGTACTGTATTTCCTGTAGTATTGGTTTTAAACTCAGCTCCACACAGGCGATTGATCAGGCGTCGAGGAACTGAAAATATACCATAATAATTTATTTTTAATAATGTATTTCTTCATATATTCTCAATTATAAGAATGTTAATGATTGCATGTTCACATAGAATACAGAAACAATTTTATTTGTTGGACATATTTGCTTATTGTACTCAATTACCTTCTTTAATTCGTCTTATGAGGTCGTTGATTTGATTGGATGTATTTTCATTGTTCGCAGCATTAATTGGAATAATGTCTCTTTTTGAGTCAATAACTAACTGAGAGAATCTGTCAGTTGATCCAGATACCAGATATAGGAACTTCAAATCTGAAAACATAATAATATGAGAGAATTTTCATACATGTTGAAAAATATTTGAATGGTATAATATTAACCGCATAAATACAAGCGAAATATGTTTGTATTCAACATATTATGTCTTACACTATATTAAACAAAAACAAATTGATTTGTACAAATAACAATTATTATTGTAACTTAATGTCTTATTTCCTTAACATTATTTTTATGATAATTTTAATTAAGCTTTGGAAGAAAATTTGAAAAAAACATAGTGAAATTAATTCAGGCGACATCAAGCAATTTCATTTTTACATTTATAAAATTTTCAAGTCCTACCACAGGAGATTTATGATTAGTATTGATACACACCCAATTTTCCAACCCATTTAGCCTAATAAAATAACATAATTACTTATCTTATATTTTAATGTCAATTACATCATATAACTATTATTTAAAGTAATTATTTAACTAAGGATTCCTTAAAGCGAAATTTTAAAATGAAAATATAATTCAATAAGTTCATTTATTTATGCTTAGTTATACCTTACAATATGAAATAATTCTTGAGATATTTCTCTTATCATATGAAATAATGTTATATGTGTGTTTAATAAACCATTATGTCAAAATACCTGGAACTTCAGCAGCTATGATGCGCAATTGTTCATTGGCATACGTTGTATCAGCATCACCTATTGATGAAGTTCCAGTGACAATCAGAGCTATGGACGATTTTCCTCCACCCCATTTCAAACCGGTTTCATTATTCATCTTTTCCATTTGAATTTGCCTGATCGATTGGAATATTTTCGGCAAGTCGAAGCCAGGTGGTACTGTAAAATAATAAAAAGTGTACACAAGTATTAAAGATATATATATAGATATCATAGTCTGACATAATGTAACATGTCCTCGGTGATCACGAACCATAAATTGATGGCATCATGTAAGATTTGCATCTAATTCTTAACCGAATTTCAGGTTATCTGAAACTGTTTATTTCTATGCACAGATGGCAAGATAAAAGGCAATTCCCTTAAGTCTTGTAATTTCATATGCCTCTCTTTTTAATGAATATTGTTTAAAAACTACTAATTTCCACCATTTGAATAAGCAGATAGTGTACACAATATATATATAATATGTATAAATAAGTGGAACGATTTGAATAATATGATATTATTCATTAAATTTAGGAATGCTTCTAATTGTAGCAAATATAGGTAAAAATATAGTTATGCACTAAAAGAGACTAAAAACTTACCATGTGTCAAAAGTGAATAAGAGCAGCATAGAATATAATTTTACATTGAATAAGTATTTCTAAATATTGGGTGGCATTTTTAGGCTATTTAATTATTCTAAAAAGCTCATGAAAAGTACAAAAACTAAGCTTCTTACAAAAAAATGCAAAAAATTACATTAACCATTTGTATTTTATGTAATACTTTCAGTTTTATATTATAGATTTCATTTTTTATGGAAGAGTCACACATTAATTTTTTACTCTGAACCTCAAATTTTCTCTAAATGACTCAGTTAAGGTACAGTCTAGTTATCAATTTCTCTTTTATGCTTAATTTAAAGAAATAAAATCAGATAGTTTCATTACTTGATTAAAAATCACTTACTTAGATTGTGGATGGTTTCATTATACATTTGTTGGAAAGAAGATATTGATTGTGTTGAGTTCACAATTAGTCCTCCATCTTTTGCATTGAACATGGTGACATTCGATCCGAATGGACTGACATTTATATTCTCCAGAAGATATGTGAGAGATGGACCGATTTCACGGTAACTCCATTGAGCATCCAGGTAAATGTAGATGTCAGACGCTGCATCTATTTCAAGATTGATAGGTAATGTTGCTGTAGCAGAGCAACTCAGGTCATTGATTGATTTTGCTGAAAATAAGACAAAAATCATTTTTCATATTGCAATTAGGTACTTCATTCATCGTTGTCTCGTGATTGGTGTCTTGTATCTTTCTTACTGCATTTTGCACTTTTTCTTTATCAGAAAAAAAACGTATACACACTCGGCAAAGCAAGTACCATGAACATTTCAAAATTATCATTAAGATCAAAATGTATTACAGCTCAGGGCGTTTTATAAAACTTACATACTGTGGTATCGAATTCAAGATTGTACAGAGAAATTTAGAGGATATTGTTCCCAAACACGGTACATCAAAGTATTACAGTCACCATAATGAAGACAAAGCCATTGAATGAATGCTGAGAGATGTCACAAATATATAAATAGTTGATTTTAATACAAGATACAGGTAGTCGTCAACTTATGACCACAATTGGTTCCGATAAACAGGTCATAAGTCGGCTTATGGGATAATTTCAGCACATATATAAATTATTGTGCATGATGATATTATAAGACTGGTATCCATGTTCTTTATAACCAGTGTATCACCACTATCATTAATTCATAAGGTTTCTCTATGGTTTTTTAAAATTATTTTTCGAGTATTTCTTTGTTTCCTTTATCATTAGCATTCCTGATATTCGGATATCTTTATGTATGACTTCGTTTTATATTTTTACATTTAAGTTAAAAAATTGCTACAGTAAAATTGGTTAAAAATTGTGCTGTAGTATTAACAAAATATATGAAATGCAGATGCTTGTTCTACATATAAACTTTTGTTAGCCGCTTGTTTGTTTTTTTCGCACTGCATAGTTAGCATGATTTTTATTTTCAAATCAATATCCTTTTTTTGCTTTTTGGTAGGCTGAGAAATTGATATTTTTCATTTTGGAGACATCTTGGAAGAGTTTAAACATACTCATAATACCGAAACAACTTCGAAACGTGCTTCAGAATATTTAAGCCATGAGTTAGCGCAGGCGAATAACCAGGTGGTTGCATAGTCGAACAGTCGTAAGTCACATAGGTGGTAATTGGACGACTACCTATAGTAACAATATTGGTATGAGAAGCCTTTTTTCATTTAGAGTATTTAGACACTTCAAGGTGTGAATGGTATCCTGTCATTTTTCAACTGAATATGAATTGAAATGACTGTCAATGATATTACTTTCTGTTTTATCTCTAAAAAAGATAAAGTTCCCTCATTTCTATTTTTGGAATGATTTGATATTCTATCAACATTCTGTATTTTCATTTCCATCTGAGATTGAGAGTGGAAAAACAAAACTTTTAAAGGAAATCTTAATGAAAACAAATTGACAAAATTGTTACTTACGTATGTAATCAGCCAAGCTTTCTACTGTGTTAGAAGCGTATTCTTGGAATCCTGGCACAGTAATAGTTCCGTCCAAATTCATGATCTGGTCGAGAACGAGCGAGTATCCAAAGACTTGTTTGAGCAGCATTTCCTTAGGAGCTACTTCTGGCATGAGGACTATACGATTGCAAGCTCTAAGGGTATTTGTAAACAGTCCTCTCTGTAACAGATTACAATAATAATAATTATTTAAATCAATATATTTCTATATTTAGAACTATATAAATTTGTTCAATTTTATATATCAGTAAGTGAATGATAATGTTGGTAACAAGGTTGACCATTACAAAATGATACCATACTTAAAATAAGTGGGAAAGGTATTAATTATCAGCAGATATTGAGACAAAAAATCTATTAACCTTGGTTATCACAATCATTTTGCATTCATGAGTGATCATGTTTATATTTTCAAAGGTCCTAACAAATTTATGCAAGCATCCACATACCTTAGACCAATGGCTCTAAATCTTTTTTTCTATTTTACATTGTTTACAAGTACAATATAATAATTGTGGTGAATATTTTATATGACACATAAGTGAAACCAGATTTATTATTTACTTTCAAATAAAAAAAAACCCTCTATTTTAAGGTAACAGTCAAATCGATTTAATATTTATTATACAGCCCTTAAGACTTTAAAAGAATTACATCTGGAATATTGATATCATGTCAAATTCTTGTTCAAATCTATTTAAAATATTCCCACATGACCGGGTAGTACGCGCGCGGACTTCGATATCAGGGCGAAGGGTTTGAGTCCCATAATACATCCATATGCCCCAAATTCGATGTGGACATGAACAAAGAGTGAAAAATCGTCTTGATTATATCAATAGTCTTAAGCAATTACAGTGAAAACTTTTACAATTTGAATACCATTGTAACAGCAAATATATCTTTATTTTAAGATATGGTCATAATAAATTTTTGGCAAATTATTAAATTTATTCACAAATATACATTTTGTTATCACGCGAAACCGTGATTGAGAACTTGTCCTTCATGCCTATCATTATTAATATTTGATGTTTTATGAAGAAAAAAAATAATAATAATTATACAGCTGATATAATAATAAGCTTGTAGCATCTCTAACACTGGAAAAATTTACCTTCCGTAACATTTATTTAGGAATATAAGTTCCTAGATCAGGGATGGTGAACATTTTTGTACGAGATTGTTCAAATATAACATGATTTCCAAATATTATTGAGACCACTTCCCGAGTCAATAATCGACAATTATATAAAAAGATTTGAAAAAAACTGGATATCATTTTTATCCAGTTTTAGAAAATAAACGAATATTTGGCAAACACGAATTAATATCTACAACCTGAGACGACAGAAAATTTTGCGGAACCTCGAGAAAAAGATTTTTGGCGGGAGATATGTCAGAATTGATTGTGAAAAAAATATGCCTATAATAACATCACTTAGTTTTGATCGTGATTCACAAATTACAGTAGAGCCTCGACGTAATCGACTTCGGATATAAGAGACAAAATTTCCGCTAAAATGTTCAAGTGTTATGCTTATAAACAATGTTTTGCACATTATAAACGCCATTTCATACCTCTAGCACTCGAATTAAAAAAAAAAAGATAAAATTTTAAATTCATTTTTAAAAATCATATCTTTTTATAAGCTTTTACTAAGATCTGCTTTTTTATTTACTGTGATATTTTTCGAACAAAAAATGTGCGAAAGTAAATAGTTTCTATATTAAAATGAGAGAATAGTTATTTTTGTGGGTCGAGTATTTTAAGCAAGAAACAAAATGAAATCATTCATATTTTTTTCGACGCCATCTAAGACAAACTTATAAAAGTAAATTTAAAATGTATAAAATAACTTTAGTAGCCAAATTATCAATATGTAATATGAAATTGAAAATGTTAACCCATTCAAGCTTACTTGTTGCTTTGATTTGGGGCCCAAAAAATCAATCTACTAGCCTTCTGTTCAACTACTATCTACCAAGCTTATATTATACTAATATTTTAGGAATATGGTCGAATTCAAAATTCACCCAGATTTAAGCATATTTTATTTTATGGATTGATATTTAGTTTTTCTTTCGCTCTCCTATAACTGTAATATTATTAATTATGCGTTTACATAAAATTTATTCGAGAAACAATTTTCTTTTGGTGTAAATCAATCTGTTTTATAATACGCGTGTCGCAGATTTGGCATCGCTGACTTCAATGGTATAACAGAGTTACATCATATTTTATTTTTTAAAAAAAGACGTTGACCGTCAATTTTTTTGCTTATTTATTTATTGCGAATGCACTTTGCAAGCCTTGGCATAACTTCTCATCAAATACAAGAGGAGTTAGCTGGAACTTATTATCATTTCACATTAACTCTTTCGCCGCGGGATGATTTTATTTCGGAATGGCTCCCAGCGCGGTGACATTTGACCTTGAATATGTTTGCGAATTTTTGAGCAAATATACTGCTTACATCGTCGCCAATATTGCAGGAAAAATTATCTTGATATTTTTGGCTCAAGTCATTTTGTAATGTATCGTTCGGTTTTTTTGCAATCTCTTGTATTATCGGTACATTTTTGCGTTGACACATGTGCTTATAAAAAATGTAAAAATCACGTGCTAATGCCAAAATATGCCAATAATATATATATGCCAATATAGATTCCAAAAAACAAACTTTTTTTACAAAGTGACTTAAACCAAGAAATCAACGTACGTGTTCCTGCAATATTGGCGATGCTATGGTAATCAGTGTTTAAATTTACCGGTTATCAAAAAACGATGAAATAGCGTGAATCAGATGTCAGGTATTCGATATAAATCAATAATTAATGAACTATTTACAACCCATTGTACAATAGTAAAAAAAAATCAAAAAAATGTCAGCATGTAAAAATACTGTAACTACAATTTTAATGATAAACATAATATTCAATGACATGTCTCTTTTTTTGGGTCTCACGCTATTTTAAAATTACTACTTTTGTCTAGAATCTATGGATATTCGTTTTTTAGGTCTTGCTCTATCTTAGTATTTCTACTTTGGTATCTTCTTCCAGATTTGTTTTGAGGCCCCTTTTATTTGTGACGTGCATGTATATGGATATGCTTAACGAAATACATACAAACCAAATGTGATTTTTTTATTTTAAAAAAAGACGGTGTGTAAAATTTATTTGCCTTATGAAATGTGCATAATAAATCGATGTGTCTTTGTTGTTCACGTCCTTGAAGGTTTAATTATTAACACTTATTAAAATTGAATTTATCTTTACCTGCGAATAGTACATGTCGAGAACTTGTGACAACTTCATTGACGGTGCTTTGGAAATCAAAGCGTCTATGTTTGATCCCAAGATCAGTCCATCAAGGCCACCCCTTATTTCAGCGTCAGTTATCTCAAAGTTATTGGATTGAGTGAGGAAATACCATTTAGGAGATTGTGTGTTGTTCCAACCGCCACCTGACCCCAACTCTATTTTATTTTGACTAATTGGACCCTGTCGCAATGATGATTCTGCCATATCGCCTATAATGATAATATTTTGAAAGAGTGTACATGATTATTTTATACCTTATTGATATTCCAAAAAGCTAACTCTGTTATCGTCTGCGTCAACTGAGTCCTTCCGTATAGCTAATAATTTTAAATCTATTCAACACTAGAAAAAACTATTCTTGCTAGCCGAGACTTGAAATTTAAAAAAATTGTTGCTGGTACAGTCTACATCGTTATACATAGTCAGTTCGATTTAATGTGGTTAATTTAAAACATATCATAATATAATGAGCATTCGAAATGGATGAGGTTGGCAGCAGTCAAATTTCTTGTGTGGTAATGCAGAGCAGAGAATCAGTTGACTCTTGGCTGACAGAGTTTGCAGATAAAAACAAACATAAGTATTTATTACTTCTACTAATAAGACGATAAATATAGCACTAACCAGCCAACGTTGCTGCAAATTTATTATCTACCACAACAGGTTGAGAAGTTTGAAATTTTTTTCCAGCCCCAGGAGACATTTCAGTCAACGTCACTTTTTGGGGTTGAAGACCAGCGGCAATGCCAGATAAAACTGGACCAACTGCAACCGGTCCCCACAAAGTGTAGACAACTCCATCTTCAACAGGGCATTGGCTCGTGGGAGCATCGTTTTCAGTATTATATACTCCAGGAGCAACATCAACACTGACGCCATCTTCAGTACCAAGGGACATTTTGAAATTTCCTCTTTCATTCAAGGCAGATCTGAAATAATAGTTATCTTTTTAAAACATATGCACTGTTACAATGAACAATATCTACCGAATATGCTTACTAAGACTAAAAGAAAATAGTTGATATTTTATTTTTAAAATATTTCGTTTGGTCTGTGGTAAATTTCAAAAAAATGTAAAAGAAGTGAATAACTTAACAATGGCTTTTAACTTTTCAAATTAATTTCAGTTCATTCATTTTAACAACATTATACGAACCCAAGACTTTTTAGATGGCTGAAGCATTTAATGTTTGTCCTAAAGATGAGTAAAATCCATGTTATTTATCTGCCATTGTACCACTATACATAATTACGTTGTAAAAAATAAATAATATGTACTGTATATACGCCACACAAAATACAATTCATTTCATTGTCTATAATTGAAACAAATTAGATCTACGTCACATTACGCAATGTTATTTTGTAATAGTATGGATTCCAAATAACAACCTACAATTTCTAAAAGCAGCATACGCTTGGTACTACAAAGCTCGTCACGATGTAAATTTATTTCTCATTTCAAATAATATTATAATAAAATTATTGGCTTCTATTCTATGATGTTATAAATAAGTTCTAAAAAAGAGCTCTCTAAGTGAAAGAAAATAACTTCTTTCAATATTACTAAGAATAAGAACAGTGCTGCAGCGTTGGTAGAAGACGCCCGTGTGCTAAAAAATTTTGAACCATCATTGTCATTGTTATTGATTTATAACTTTCACATTAATTACATTTCGGCCTTTTTATTTTTTTTCCAATTACCAGTTTCCTTAATGAACCGTTGCTTTATTTATTTATTTACTTTATACATGTTGTAATATCACAAATTGTAAGTTTAATACATTAGCAACACGATATACATATGGTTATAACAAACATATTAAAGACATATTAAAATATTTAAAAAAGAATAAAGAAAGAATTAAAAATACATATATATACAGAGGGAAAAAGAGAGTGTCTACCAAGTAAGTTAGACAGATCCTATTCTTGTAATGTATATAATAGCATCCGTCTAAGCTCGCTCTCACCTAGGTGGAATATATCAATATCCGAGGCAATCTCGTTA
>JAGVSQ010003462.1:0-21558 GCA_022683975.1 Rhyacophila evoluta | reverse complement strand
CGTGGTGTCCATATGCTCCACTTAGGGAGCGAACATGGAAGAAGAAGAAGAAGAACATGTTTATCCATGAAATGAATTAAATAGCGTGCGTACCTAGCAATCCGGGGAATTCGTATTCGATTCCTTATCTATCGGATTTTAAAAATCCAAAAATGCAGGACTAGATGTACGTTAGGTTGAGCAATTGTCTGACAAACAATTTTCGTGAAAAATAATCTGTCACGTCTTCACATTAAGGAAATCCGTATATTCATATGCTGCATTTTGAGAGGAAACATAGTATAATATTTAAACATATACAAATATATAAAACATGCTTTTACAGTAAAACTTTATTATAGTATTATAAAATTTTAATGTAAAAAATATTGATTTGTATAAATAGAACTGAAAACTGATTAACATTTATATAATACATAACTATGCAACTTTCTGCTTATTTACAACATTATACCTAAATTTAGACCGAACCATATATCATATAAATGTACGTAAATAATATTATTTGGTGTCAGTTGCTCAAGTACTCTATTCAATTTTCTATATATAAGTATGACCACTCAAAACCTGCATTGCGTAAATTTTTAGAATGTGGAGATATCGATAGATTTATTTTTCAAGAATTAGTTGTCAGGTGTTCTTTTAAATAATTGAGCGTCCAGCGTTGTATTTTTTAAATACTTAAAATAAATACGCTTGACTTCCACGTTCACACTTATTAACCTAAAATAAAATACATCTATCAGTATATGACATATATGTTATATTTAAAATATCATGTATTATATTTAGTATATTACCGTATTGTATAAATTACAAAAAAAGAGTTAACTATCTTTATAATCGTAAGTGAAAATATACAAAAAAATTAATAATATTGTATAAATAAAAAAATCAGGAAAGTTAAAATTTAATTATATATAAATGTAATCCAAAATCAAAACCATCGCTAAATTAATCACTAATTAATTACTATGCTCTCTATGCTTATTGTAATTTTATTTATCACTCTTTTCACCGCAAATAAATTGAAAAAAAAACTATTAGATGATACAGATTAAAATAGTGATAGGAATAACAATAATATAAATATATGAATGAAACAATATACAAAAACTTTGCATAGTATTTGTTTCTAATTAAATGTTGGATATCTCTTACTTCTCGGTTTTAGTTTCCTTCACTGCTGGAAATTCCAATAAGGGGCCCAGAAGCGAAACTTTCTTGGGGCTAAATATTGCACCAGCACCATCCAGTGCGGGCTTTCGCTATCTCAAGTGGCCGTTAGTCGCACCGCTGTGAATTGTAAACTGATGACGTACGTGCCGTTTTCTCCGAAAGCTCTAAACCATTTTATTATACTGTGAAACTCGGATATTGTAATCATGGATAATACTATCAATCACAACCAGTTAGTATTAAGCCACATAATACAAAATAATCCGCTTATTATTATAATCAAATTTCAGCGATTATTTTCAATTCTGATAAGTTTACATTCCTTTATTAGGTAGTTTAGAAGTTTATCTATAAATAGCTCTGAAAAGTATTATTTATATGAAGGTTGTATTCAGACGTCAACAAATTTGAACGAACGACAAAAAAATAATAATTCAAGATGTTTTCAAAGAGATTTTATGGGTTTAAATAGTTGTTATAAACATATATAGTTTTGTATGAGTGAATCTATTATTATAAAATAAATTGATGATATCCAGCAAGAGGCATGTATCCAATATGTATCCTTATACTTATACTATGCTTAAATGAGTAAATAAAACAACGTTATATTATTAATAACGGAAGAATTTTAATATGTAGATCGATTTGGAGCGTAATTTTTTCACCAATACCTACAGAGAACGTGACTTTATAAATCTTCACCAGAAATTTTTACGAGGATTGATTATATACCAATTGATCAAGACTAGCACATTTGTTTGAGATGTTTTATATGGCCACAAAACTTTTATGCAGATTATATATACGGGTCACCGAAAAGAAGAAGTAGAGTTATTGCATATATTTCTCTTGTAATTTTTATTTTACTAGTACTAAAAAAACTGAAAAACTTGGTGGCATAATATGATTTTCGTTACTAAAAATCTTCAATAATATAAATTTAATTCGTATATAACGTCGATTTACGATTGGTTTGTCAAATAGACCAACGGTCAAATGTTCAAAAGATTAAAAACAATTGTCACTTAAATGTGACGTTAAAATATGACGGTATCTGAACTATTTAGATGAGTTATAGGAAAATAGAATCAAAGTAAATAATATTGCATAAACTATCTAATAAATTGAAGATACGCATTGTTTTTCAAATCACGTTCGATGGATATCCAATAAACGGATCTTAAAGCTACGATAATACAGATAGTAATGTGTAATGAAGCTAAATATATTAATATTTTTAGTTATTGAATCATTATTAATGAAGTCAAATCACTAAACTCTCCGTAATATTGACTTAAAAGCTCAAATAGTTATGTATTATTAAACAGAATCATTGATTATTTCACATCCAGTGAAGCAATCTTAAATCTAGTTCGCTCGACATAACAATACCCGCAAGTAAACATAGTTGTTTTCAAGTGCATAAAGTTGGTTCCAGTTATTTGGGGCTGAAATCATCCCCCTTCTAAAACTAGGGGATGGTTTTGTTGGGAACAAAGAGTAGCCATCGTGGCGCCATAATATTATTCGACGGCTGGAAAACATTTTGCTGACTTCAGCTTTTATTTACACGTCGAATAACTGTGTTAGGCTTTTTATTGCGTTACGTTTTTAGGGGCTGTAAGGGAACTTTTTGAGGGTTGCAAGCTGAATGTTTTAATGCATTTGCTATAAAAGAGACTAGATTTTTCTTATAACGTGTGTGTTATCAAATAGATTTTGTACAAAAAACTTTTTATTCTAAAAAATATCCATAATTAATAACATAAACTATATTTGTCTTTCCGGTAGCCCAGAGATTAATATTCGCGCTATGGAACTGGATGTTGCAGGCTTGGTTTTCATGGCTGTTGAATTTTTATAAAATAGAAAGATGTAAGACAGGAACTAGCCAAAACCTATTCAAAACAGGAATTCCCAATGAATAAAACAATTAGATGGCACCTAATATTTTTGAAAAAATCTATAAAGATGTGTTTTAAATTGCGGGGATACATACACTCTATTTTTGTAGTGGATATCTTCACACCGTGTAGATTCATATGCTGAATTTTTGGAATGGAAAAAGTGCATGTTTTTTTAACTCCCGGTAACTGAGTGGCAAGCGTGCACATTTTTGTATCAGAGGTTGCAAATTTTATACCAACAAACCAACCAGAATAGGATTGATAAATTTACTGACAGCAAATTTTGTGCACTAACGTAAATTTTCACAGTGTTAATATCTATATACTGCCCTTTCAAAGTGGACATAAAACTTATAACATAGCAATATATACATATAAAAATGACCAAGTTATCACACGTTAATACCGTTCTCTAAAGCAAACGCAGAAATTCTTTTTCTTTCTCCTTCAAAAATGTGTGTCAAAATAAATTAAGCAGGCATTTTATATGTTTTCAAAAGTGTGTTTCTCGTAGCGTGATGATATTAATAAGAAAAAGATAAAGATCATAGCAAACCAAAGTATATTTCAATGAATAAACAGCTCATCGATGCTGAAACACGAACCCTCGGGCAGGTGTAACTTTTTACGGATATTAGTCGTCCGTATACGTATAGCCTGATGATATTACAATGTAAAAACCGAATTGAAAATTTAAAAAATTACAGTTATTATACATTTAATTTGTTTTTTATTTTAACTTATCATACGCTGTTAATTATTCGTATTTCTCACTTTAAGAAAATACTCTAAATATATTTAGGATATCATAAATTAAAAAGAAAAGCACAGTTTTCTTCTACTTTATTTTCTTATAAATCATAATCTATATTACCTTTATATTTTGTGGTGTTTTAATCAACTTAATTTACTCTCATAAGATTTTTTTGCGTAAAATTGAGGCTATAATTTCCAAGCAACATTATGATTTAAGCACCCACTCAATTTGGGGATGGTTTAATAAATAATTTTTCCGTAAAAGCCAGGGATAGCATTTTTCTTTTGGACGAAAACAAGTCATATACAAACCTATATTTTCTTTGCACCCATCGCGCACGCGTGGAAACTCCTAAGTCCCGCCCCTGTCACTCACAAAAGAACGAGATGGATGTATTTCTCGCCGAAATCTATGAAAGAATGGTAAGATTTCATATTGTCTTGAGATGTTTCCAAAATTTCATCTCAATTATCCATCATCTTTTATATATCCATATGTGTGTATATAAAAGATATATAAACTATATAACTTTAAGGATAATACGTACAACCGTTATTCAAATTTTTAAAATAAAAAGCTGCATTATAATGTAAAAAAAAGTTGCGTGAAAAATAAAACGAAGCTTTTTCAGGTGTATATTTTTAATACTCCGGACGACATTGAAAATGATGTTTTACATGAGAACGTAAAGAGGTGTCATCAGACGTTGACAAAAATAGTAATTTTAATTTGATGCCATAAGCTGTGAGCTCAAATCCTGTATGACAGTAAAACGTTTTTTCAACTGTAATTTTACTCGATGACACTAGATGAAGCCTTTTATTAATGGCAAAGAAATATCATATTGTACATTATAATTCAATAAAAAAATATTTAGTATAATCTTTACATGTATAATATTGTGAACAGTTCTTTTTATTAAAATTTTGTAGACAGATGCGTATTACACATCATAGTTTAATCATTTTATTTTTCTAATCCAAGCATGCGCATTGTGTTTTATTTTACACTGTAGGTAAAATTTAGATATTTTTAATAAGATTTAGTAGACATCAGAATAGTATTAAAGTAGCTGTCGGTTAAACTTGTTGGCCAGCAAAAAAGAGTAAAAAAATATGGTTATCACAAAGTTGCACTATATTGAAGAAATCATGACGTTTGACATATTTGGCAATGTATTTTATGGACTCAAAAGAAAAATGAAGCTTTTTTGAAGTACATATTAACAACTAATGATGATGAAATCTGTTGATGAGTATAAACCAAATTATTATTAATCCTAGATTAATAAAACGCATGTTATCAGTTAGATAGAATAACTTCAGTTAGATTTATGATAATACCAATATAGGTATTAACTCTCGCCTTACTGTCCCAAAAGCTGTATTTCTGGTTCCTAAGTGTCTAGTGATCTATGTTTTAAATTCAAAGTACTCAAAGTCTGCTCGATCATTATTGTATTTAGCTATCAATATCATTGTAGGATATATAAAAAGTAATATAAAATAAGTACAAAAAATGTATAAACAAAAAAGACCACACACGCAGTCGGATATCCTTTCCTAACTGATCTAGCGACTATGAATACTTTATATTTTCCTCTCTGAGATGTTATAACATCGTTCAAATAAGTGATGAACGCTAAAATTATACACCCACCAACGCCATTTAATACACACACGTACATGTTGGTTCTGGATTTAATATGCAATAATTATTTCTGTTAACATTTTTCAATAGTTTTATTTTGTAATGACATTGTTAAAAAAAAAGAGGTTTTTATGAACATTACGATCAGTTTATTTAGAGAAATAAATTAAAATGTAAATAAGTGTTGTTCGCTCACTATCGACAACCGGGCAGTAGGAGTTAAATATAATTGCATAACTTTATAAAAGGAAAAAGGTCCCACCGGTGAAAGCTACGAGTTCGAATTTTACAGCTGCAGATGCAAAATATATATGCGGAACTGGAAGCCGGATAAGCTTAGCAGCCGATTATCTTAAAAACAACTTCTAATTTCTTACAATTACTTACAAGATTCATAAATTGTATTTTTGAATAGTAATCTTCAGACTATTGATATCTACTTATACGTTACAACAGACGAGATAAAAAAATAAACTTAGCATACAGCAAAACGTTTTATATAAATATTGCTACCGTAAGATCAATAATAATCCATATTGAATATTGCTAAAAAGTCATTTATTTGCTCATAAAAAAAGTTGGCATTTTTCCTTATATTAATATAAAATATATACCCATATAAATTAAATATGGCTCTACAATAATGAAGAAGTGCAGTTTATTGTATATCCTGCTTACTAGATAACTTTACTTTATTCTAAATGATTTTTTTATGCCATGTTCCCTCCCAAAGTGGAGCATATGGATCTACACCGTGTGAATATATCCGCTCCGAGTGGAATATATGAATTTCTGCCATGTGATGTCGTTTTGACAGATTATTTTTCACGAGAATCGTTTTGTTAGACAATTTCTCAATCCAATAAGTATCCAGTTCTGCATTTTGGATTTTTTGAAAACCGGCAGATGGGAAATTGAATCCGCATTCTACGGATTGCTAGGCGCGCACGCTACCAACTACTTTAGCCGAGTTTATATTACAGAAATATTTAATAAATGTATAAATATTTCCCGAACATTAACTCTCTGTCAATAATCTCAAGCTCTCAACTTCCTGTTTAAAAAATACTTCTGGATATGAGCTGATGTTCACGAGAAACAAAATGTATATATTATTATATAAACGAGAAGTAATAGTATTGATAAGTTCAAAATAAATATTCAGAGATTTAAAGAATATATGAATTTCAATTACTTTATCTTACATAGTACATTAAACTCTCTTTATACACGGCTTCAAAATATCGCTGTGCTGCATTTTTTTTTTAAAATCCAGTCAATCTGAAAATTTTAGAGTAAATATGATTCAGGATCTGATCTCAAGTCATGTCGTAGCAAATGTGCGTCAACGGTTTCGTCTATTGTCTGTGTGATCTTTGTTCCACATTTTTTTAATAAAATTAAAATATCATAAACAAGAGTGAATTAGTTTTTTATATTTATTGATTTTTACAAAAGGAAACTTACCCACCACTTTTTTACAATTATAAGCCTTTATTTAGCATCGTTATGGCCGTTGCATATCTTGCCGGTTCGCCTCATCACTAGTTTATATTAGTGTCCTTTTTTATGCGGTATTTTTTTACGTGTTAAAAGAATGTTCGGTGTATTGTATCATGTTTAATTTTAATATCTTAAATGCCCACTAGAACTTTATTTAATATATGCTTAAATATTTTGTCTTACCTTTATTTAAGAATAAAACTGTATTTTTACAAAGACGGCATATATAATATTTCACTATTACAAAATATAATATTTTAATGTTTTTTTATGAAGTAAAACATGTTTCAAAATACGCTTTGTATAGTTTGCGATAGATATCTGATTTCTATAATTGAAAAAATCAAAAAATTGTCGTCAGTTATTTATCGAGCTTAAAGTTGTAACAACACAACTTACAACTCCATGAATATTGACCACTATTGACGGACGTTTTAGAAATTCAACACATCATAAGAGATGCTGTTATGATAGTCAATGGTATAATTTACTAGAATGGGTTATTTTAATAGTTATTGTTTCCCAGTTTATAACTATTTATTAAAGTCGATTTACAAATATGATAAAATGAGTAGACATGTGTATTGGCGCATGAAATTTGTCAAAATAATTTAAGTAAACTTAACGTCTCTCATTGAACTCAATAATTGATTTTTTAGGAATTGATTTAGAAAACGAATTTGAAAGAGAGAATTTATTTCACCATCAAACATTTTTCCATTTTTTAGTTCATGCCAGTATTCTTTATATCCACCGAATTTATCCTGTAGATAATATAAACGACTGCCAGAAATAAGTATGTTTCAAGATAAGGCGGGTGAGAATGATACTCTCTCGAAGCATCTGCAGCACGTGGACGAGCTCGGTCTACAACTGCAACTTTTGTAGTAATGATCAACTACGTGATCAATTTTCTTATATTCCCATTTTAACAACCAACAGTCTTAATTGGTGTCATTTTGCGAGTAAATGTGGAAATGTATTGATTATTTGAATATTTGTTCAAAATTTTAACGGATAAAAAAGCAAATAGACGTGAGCTTTGAATTAAAAAAATAGATTTAAAAAAATACAAAATTACAATTTATTACTACCCATAAAGTATTAAATGGACAACGAAATGATTTATGTTGGCTGTAAACGAATTAGTTTATTAAAAAATAATATGAAGAATAGAGGTAGAGATATGTTTAATCTACATCTTATAAGACTTGAAAGACAGAGAAATCTCAAAGAAAATTTTAATGCGTATATTTCGTGTTAATAATTTCTAAAATAGAAAAACATATTCGCTTCAAAAGATATATACGGATCTACACAGTGAAGTGAAGATATCCAGTGAAGATATCCATTCCGAAAATGGGGTATATTTTTCTCCGTAATGTGAAGACGTCTTGACAGATTATTTTGCACGAGAATTGTTTATCAAACAATTACTTAATCCAAAAAGTATCTGGTGCTGTATTTTTGAATTTGTAAAAATCTGACAGCTGTTGGAATTAAGCCCGCATTCCCCGGATTGCTAGGCACGCACGCATACCTCTACGCTACTGGAGAGTTTATCAGATGTTAATTTTTTGGGTTAACTTTTTGATAGTCTATGAAAAGTAATTTTTTAGAATAAATTTAAGCATTATGATGATTTATATTTTATACAGGTCTTGGAGTATTTAAAAAAATTAATTAAAAATGGTACTGTGAGTATGAAAACTTCGATATTGTTATTAATATTAACTTCCCTCATTTCTCATATGAAAATTTGCCAGTGACTCATTTGATGTATTTTTCATCATTTTCATCGCACCCCCACCATGCGGAGAGGCAAAACTCGCCCCTTGCAAGATTTTCCTCCATTCGTTAGTCATTTTCAGAGCTCCGTCCGTCAGTGGAACGGATTTGAGGCTTCGCTACTTTTACACGGCACAAATAATTCGCAGTTAGTTGGGAAAATTCTCAGTTCGGCGCGGAAGACCGTGCGGGTTAGACGTCTGTCCGACGCCGATTTTCACTAGACTTTCACTTACGCAATAATTACTATTACGATCGTGTATATATATTTTCTTTGTATGAAAATGTGACTGTGAGTGATTTGCTTATTTTAACCAACATAAAATAAAACATTAATTTCTTTTGCCAGTTGTCTTTGTATAAGCATTATTTTATTTTAATTTAAACTAAAACAGTGTAAAAATATACTGCAAGAACAATGGGGTTTCAATAATCTCTTAGTGTTTTGTTTGACCAAAGTTTTGCCGCAGCGTACAACTAACTACGCTCTCTTATACGTAAGTTACTTATTTACTATTTCATTTTATTTTCAGATTTTCATAAAAGTACCACCATAACTTTTACAAGTTGTATTATATTTTAAGAACATTAAACAAATTATTAAAACATCAGTAACCATTAAGTAGACAGTTTAAAGTTAGTTTTATTTGCAAAGCTAGAAATCGAGAAACTTTCACACAGTAAAGTTATGAAAATACTTATGAATAAGCTCATATATATATTTGTAATTTAATTATATTAAGCCTTATTTTACTTTTTCAAACTGACACGTCTGGTATATTCAAATTTAGAACGCAATTAGGATAAACTTTTGTATATCGATTCGGTATTTTTAGCATCATATATATAGGATTTAGTACATTTTGGTAAGCTTAGTAAAATACGTATGATTTTAACTGTACGTTAGACATATTTATTCATACGTCTTCAAACTTTTAACACAATATTATAAGCACGCGTGTTCTACGGTGTAATATTTTTATTTACGATTTTTGAATTAAATTCCTTGTATATTAATTTAAGTCATATTTATAAAGAGCCATTCTAGCTAGACACTACATCAATATGAAATGGTAATTTTAGAAAAAAATATACATTGCCATTCTAAGAAATATTTTTTCCATTTCATAATTTCTTTCTAGCTGCCGTTCTGACTATTGTTTTTTTTTTCATTTAAGAACCATTTTTATATAGAAATGTATTGGCATGTGTATTTTTTATTTATTAATAAATAAATTATATACTAAAAAGATCACATTATAAATTTTAATAAATATTTTTTTTCTATGAAATGTAATATATTAAATATAAAAACCTATTTTTGGTCTTTGTATATTACGCTTATATCCTATATATTGGTAGAGTGATTTTAAAACGTAAAAAAATAATGTTTATTAATAAAAATAATTATGAAAAATTATCTTACGTAATGAAATTAATATTAAATATTATAGAATACAAATTAAATTTTGAATACACGAATAAATGATCAATCATAATTTATCTGTGATCACGTTTTATTATAAAACAATAATAATCGAATGATATACGAAATGATGAAAAAATTTATTAACAAATCAATTTTATTTTGGTATAAAAAAATACCAAATATTATTATTATAACATAAAATTAATTCAAATAATTATAGAATATATTCAAATAACTCTGTGTTGCCATTTTGTGATTGGATGATTTTTTTACTGTAAATAAATAATATACCACACTTTATTAAAATATCAAGGTGACTCAAAATGGGTAATCAACAACAAATTTATACATACATATATATTATTAAATATCCAATTAAAAAATCATACAAAAACTAACGATATTTCTGCAGATATAGAAAATGAGTGGCCCATTTCTGAAACCGTAATGTATTTAATTTTTCCTTTCCAAAAATATTTGACTATTATATAAGAAGGTAAGAATTATTGAAATGCATTTTCCATGGCGATTTTACTATTATTATTAATATACATCAAACTTGTCGTACGGTTCGTAAGTCATAAATTGATTTCACGTTCTCCCATTATTTCGAATGCCATATATAATATTCCGGAATGTGGCAAAGTTATTTTTATACCCCATCTTTATGAGTACTTTATTTTTCGTAATAAATTAACATATACTTGAAATTCATGGAAAGAAAACCATAACATATCGTGATTTCACAGTTCATTGTATCAAAAATAGATTTACGGTGCGTAATACGGGGAGAATACATTAACATTTTATATCTTGATTCGTAAAAATCGATGCTTTTAATGCTTCCTGTTTTAATACCTGATTTAAACTGTAGTATTTACAGTTTAAATTTTTTACAACTCGTAATAAAAGTACGGGTTTTTATATAAACGTGTCAAAAAGGGTATTAAACATTGTAAAAATTGCGTCATATCATCAATCAGTTGTTTTTTGTTAATATTATTCTAGATGATTCTTCAAAACGTTTATAAAATCAGAAATATATCTACGAAAATACAACATAAAGGCTTCTTAAATCTATGAGCCATTAGTATGAAATCGAAATGCGTATATTTTTTCAAATATCTGTCATTATAATACACTATAATTTTCGAATTTAATGATATATAGGTTGTACAGCTCATCATTTAAAATAATACTTATTATCATTACTACAATCATTATTTTATAAATCTAGGTTTTAAATAGAAAGATAGAAAAAAAATAATAACTATTTTAATTTACTTTATTAGATTTCCAACGAAAAATGTCTTAACGGAGAAGACTTATATGGTTGCAAGTTTTTCCAGCTGAAAGAGATAAAATTGGAACTAATGGATTTTTAAAGTAACAACGCTGGTAAACTAGTGTGTCGTTGGCGGTCTGCGACGGGTTGCAAAATTGTCCGTGTTATAATACAGTATTTTGAAAATATTCGCATTTACATCCTTTAAATACACATTTTTAGATGAATATATAGTCCGTCAATGCTATATAAACATTGCAAACATCTTTCATGTAATCTCGGTATCATAGAATATAAAAAATACTTGTATGAATATATATTACTCTTTTAAATATCTTATGATATATATATGTAAAAGAAAAATACATGTTTATCACTGAATTTATATAATGACTTATATAATGCTAGACATCAATAAATCACATTGAAATAAATCATCCGTAAGCTAATACAATATAGAGATTGATGAAAAATTAAAGGATTTACTTTAATTTAATCAGTTATAATAAATGCAAATATACCTACCTACATCTACAAACAAATATACTTAGAATAGAATAGAAACCAACGTTAATGTTGAACGATAGTTGTAAGTTTAAGCAATGTAAGATTTATATTTTATTGATAGTTCTTCTTATAATCAACCAAAAATATATACAGATGATAGGATTCTTTAGTACGATTTGCCATTTTGTTCCTACTTATAATATAGAAAAAAATGAATAATGAGAAATCCGTTTGGTTTTTAAGATTGTATGTACTTTCTTGGATCGTTGTGTAAATACAATTAATATAAACTATATAGTCAAGTAATATAAAATTTATCTTGATAATTTCTATATGTTTTATATTACCATGTAAAAAGAAAATTTTAATTTGAAAATAGTTCAAGAAATATTAATTAAGCATACATGATTTTATTCGATGTTTTGATATTTATTGTATTTTAGTCATAAATTCCTGCAATATATTTTGTTATCAGTATATAATTACGCATAATATTAAGATATGGAATAGCAAAATACCTCTTTGCAAATAATGATGCTTTTATTTTACAAATGCATATACATCTTTTTAATACAGTTTTGAAATGCATATAACTATAATTATTCGATTTTAATAGAACTGGTTAAAGATATAAGTTCCACAATCACATATTCAATAAAAAGTAATGCTTATCTACGCGCAGATAGTGTTATATATAACAAGAGTCAGCAAACTATGACCCGCGGGTCGCCAAGTGATCCATTTGATAATTTCAAGCGATTCACTAGAGTTTCTGTAAATAAAGTATAATTTAAGCAAATCATAAACTAGGGAATTAAAACTTGACAGTTATAATTTTCATATTTAATGTTGAAAAACGTATTGTAATTATTTATCAATAAAATTGATGTTATCGATTACTAAAAGACCATTTGAAAATGTAAATATTCCTAACCCGAAACATCTTTTTATTGGACACATTATGGTTGATTATACTCAGAGATGACTCGGAGCCAAAAAATATTTTTGACTCCTAATATGCAATATATTACATTTACCATTTCAGTTCTTAATATTTTTCAGTATTTAAACACTTTTTTTTATTATTGTACACAATTTAATTCTAATTAAAATTAATTTATTTTACCACACACGCAATCAAAAAACGCTTGTTTATTCAAAATAAAACATAAATATATTCACGGTTTCATAATCTCATTGACTCATTATTTAACGCCAGAGTAACCTACCGCCGCAATAAGAGATAACAAAATAAATAACACGCGTTTAAATTCAACCCACATCGCAACTGTCTTAGCCCTGGAGAAACTTTTCATAGCGCACAACCTCTTTGGTGGGGTTCAAATCAACCGAGCGACCCTAATATCCTACTGACTAAGCGCTTCAACCCTACATCATGACGGGAGTCATATAAAACTATATGGAAAATGTTCACCAGCTGAAATTCTTTGTCTAGTTTTACACTATATTTTTCGTAGAACACACACAATTGAGAGCCATCGAAACATAATCATTTTATGAATATTAAAATATGTTCTATTATTTTGTCCGGTAACCGAGAAATTGATAAGTTTAAATTTTTCAACTGTTAAGAAATTTAAAATAATGACAAGATGCAGGATTTAGCAATTATAATTAATTAAGCAATTAGTTTTCACCTTATTGGCTTCTACCGTAACAAAAAAACTTTCTCCATATTTATTTATATTGCAGAGATCTATATACTCGATGTGTCATGTCTACATTTTCAAAATGAATCTTTAGAATTGTATTATCTTCCACAGTAATTTTGAATTATAAATCTCAGATAATTTCTTATATATTTTATGTTTGTTTTGATGTAAGAACCGATGCCAAATTTAAAACATGTTAAAACCTAAATTATGTAGTAAGCACGAGATCTGCAAAGACGCGTGCATAGAATTTGTTTTTTCAGACAAATTTATTCATAATTACTTTAGTCGTATTAGAATCACTACAATATTTATTAATTTCAACCACAGACAATAATTTCCAACAATAATAACTAATAATACAAGTGTTACTACATGCTTACGCTGTGACAACAAATGAACTTAGTTGTATAATACAGATAGTGTCGTAAATATAAACATTCAATAATCAATTATTATCCAACTTTAATAACATATTAGCAGTTTTTGAAAATATATCAAGTGGGGTTAAAAATAAAATTTTGCTGGTGAACTGTTAAACGTTGATTTTTTTATATATATAAAATGACGTGCGGTGCTCAAATGACCCGTGTTGCCTCGAATGGCTAGAGTCCTTTTTCATCCTTTTTACCTTATTTGAAGCGGTGGGGTTAAATTTACCGGAAACACTCTCGATGCACTGGGGTTAACCGAAGAAGGTTAAATACTTGTAAGAGGGTGGCTTTTGACGTGTTAATTTGAAGGAAAAAAATCAAAATTCAGCATTTTTGAATACCATGATTATTTATTTAATCGAATAAATCTCATTTTGATAATTTTCGTTTTTATAAGCAATTACGATATTTGAAAAATATTAACAATATATTAAACTATTTAACCATTGGGATATAAGCGGAGGCAAATCGTGTTTTTTTAGTTCAATATAATGTAACAAATCAGATAGAGAGTGATGATTTTATTATAATAAAAACTATTTATACAAAATTCAGTATAACGTTTAATTCTTATTACCTCATGGACTCGTTTAAAAAACTATTTGATCTTTATTTAGACGTATACTAAATAAGCTGTGTTGTGCGGATAAACTAATCACTAAATATTAACACAGTTGTCGGCTTTACAGAAGATACCTGATATTACGATAGCGTACTGTATAGATCAGTATCAGATCATACATTGTATTGATGAGTACTCCGTAACTGGTCTGTTACGGTGTACTAGTGTGTCGTTAGCTGGTTTTAGATTTGCTTTGCGGTGAAAGAAGGAGAAATTTTAAATAATGTGCTCTTTCTCAGAGCTACAATAACGCAAAACCAAAAAAATGTGTTCATGAATACATGTTCAGATATCGCATAAATTAGTAATATATTTTTATCATATTATTACATAGTACTGTTTCCCCGGTAGCGTAGTTGGTAGCGTGCGCGCCCAGCAATCCGGGGGACGCGGGTTTGAATCCGAAAAAAACAGGACTGGTTACCCATTGGGTTGAGTAATTGCCTGTCAAGACGTCTTCACATTGTGGAGATCTATATAACCCTCTTTTAGAGTGGATATCTTGACACTGTGTAGATCCATATGCTCCATGTTGGGAGCGAACATGGTTTAAAAAAAAACTGATGAAATAAGTAAATACATATATTGGCTATACAAAATCTCTATAACATCCGATTTAAAAAATATATTTATACTCTCTCGAATAGCGTAGAAGTAAGCATGCGTGCCTTGCATCCTGAGAGTATCTGTTCAATTCCCACATTCTGCTGGATTGAAAAAAAAACGAAAATGCATGACTAGATACTCATTGGGTTAAGCAATTGTCTGACAACCATTTCTTAAAAAAAATCTTTCATGATATATCTTCACATGGTGGAGATATATATATATATATAATCCACTTTTTGGAGAAGAAATCTTCACAATTTGCATTTACATATTATCCACTTTTGAAACGACTATAGTGGTAAAAGATATATTAATGAATTTACTGATTTCTGGGAAAAACTTTGGTGTTCCGTGAGTAAAAAAAATATTATAAATCATTTTATAATATCTTGATATGACATTTCCTGAATATTTCACCTTGCTTAATAGTTATTGATGACAATTTTCTCTTACTACTTACCAATTTTTGTAAAATTTGACGTGTATAATTAATCATAACATTTATCATACGATAGACAGTAAGATACCAGTAACAATTTTTTTCTAGTAATTCTAAAACAAAAGTATTTCATTAATAAAAAGCTTTTCACTGACATATTTACGACTTGTAAAGGATTTCACAAAAATATTCCATACACACTTCGACCAAATTAATCTACAATTAGGAGAAATGACCTGTCCCAAGAATTAATTAGTCAAAATTAATATCAGTCAGGGTAAATTAACCCCCTCGACGGCAGGCTACTGTCACAGCGTCGGGGCGCATATTTATTCCCTTTTATACGGGGGATGTCGTATTTTATAAATTAAAATACACATAAATTAATGTCACCGTTGTAACAGTTTTAAATCATATCGCTATATACTAGTGTGACTTTTACATACAAAATTTCTCACGGACATTCACTGCGAGGTATTTTTTCATCCAAATATTTATGAACTATTTTAGGTGGAATCATATAAATTATAACGGAAATAGTTGCATGCTTAATTCCTAACAGCATTTGATTATTACTTACAGTTCGTTACAATATTTACGTACCTATTTTTAATAATTATACCATACCATATTTTTCCTAATAAGCTTGTGTTATATCTACTTAATTGTCAGTATGTTAACCAACGTATGTTTTGTGATTTTATGCCAATGACAAATTGATTTTAAATTATACATGTAAATCAATACATTATAAAGAATAAGACATAGCAGATCATTTGATAGAAAAATTCGTTTTCGCTCATTTACCAACACATTGATATTCAATTCTTGTATTAATTTATTTTTAAAAGAAATTTAAGAAACTTTTAGGTACGAAACCTAAAAAAACAAATTAAAATTCTCTCTTTTGCTCACGAAATAATTCAAAACGTTGTGTTACTTATATTTGGCTCTTTTGACTCGAGAGTTTGCAGATTACTAATTTAACCAATCAAGCATCAATTCCATATTTTTAAAAAATCCTCCCTTTCCCCATTGATTAATTAGTAAAGATGCATAACTCGGTAACCAAAATTGTACATTTGTGTTCTGAAGCTACAATATGTTAATAAATTATTACTTCTAAAATTAATTTCGATACGAAACATAGTTTTTTTTTTACTTTATGTAGAAACTGTCAACAAAACTATAGTAAATTGTGTATTATTTAGTATTTATTTTTATTAATGGTTTAGCTATATCAACATTAATGTACAATAGTTTCATTTTTTGTTTATAACCTTATTATTTCTCCAACATAATTTTATTTTTTATTATAACAGTAATTGGTTATGTTATTTATACATTAAAAAATATAATGTCATTTAAATGAACCAATTGATAATTTGTTTTATATCAAATACCATTTAATACCAAAGGGTAATCTAAAAACTCTGTGCAGTTAATAATATTCGTATATAATAAATAAATAAAGATATAGACAGGTAATTTGTTTTCACTTAACTCACGCAAAACATACATAGACCTTGTGTGTTCAAAGTAATTTCAACTAGAATCATTCTGACTGAAAACTATCTCTGAAACTGAAAAGCAGAAATTAAAGCCTCGGTGCCATTAGAGAGAAAATCCGCAACGCGCTAAGCGCCATAATACGGTCTGACACATCATTAGGTCACTTTCAAAAGGTTCTCTGTGAAATTTTGACGCGAACAAAAATAAACACGCTTTCTAGATGTCAATGCAAAATGAAAAAAATGGCAGTCTAAATAAATTACTAACACTAATTTCATGTAAAGTAAATTAATATTTCATAAAATTGTGCGTCGTAAGTGAAGAAGTAATTATTTCGTTTAAATAATCTAAAACAATCCTAGTATTATAATAATTTATTGTGATCATCTATGATTACAGTAAATATCAATCGCGAAAAAAAAATCAGCAATCATTTTCTTTTCAGTATTGTTTTTCGGTATAACATAAAAAGCTCTTAAGTTTGAATGAAGATTGGTCGGTCAAATTTGCAACCTAGAAAATGGACTTCCGCCACATAAATTTTAGTGTTTTTTTCTTAAATAACTTATTCAATTAAAATCAGATTGGATAAATAAAATTCCAGTTTTAGTCTTCATGCATTTCAAATATGTGTCTGTTAAATATTTTGACTTTGACCAGAAATCATCGAATGAATGTTTTTTAGGCCTCTTGTAAAATGTGTCTTGTGTGGGCGACGTTTTTACTTTCTATATTCGATAAAATATTATTTTTTACACCTTCATTGATAGGCCATTAAAGAAGTATTGTATTTAATTTTTAAAATTACTATCATCATAATTTGAATAAAATATAAATATTGTCTTAAGTAATTTGATAGGTTTATCTTTATTATATTCTCCCTAGTTAGAGTTATTGGTAGCGTGCGTGCCCAGCAATCCGGAAAATGCAGGTTCGATTCTCCATCTATCAGACTTCAAAAATCTAAAAATGCAGAAGTGGATACTTAAAGGGTTGAGCAGTTGTCTGACAAACGATTCTCATGAAAAATAATCTGTCAAAATGTCTTAACATTGTGAATGTTAAGACATTTTATGAATGAATATTTTTACACTGTCTCCACTTAAGGAGCGAACATGGTATAAAAAAAATTCTAACAAACTAAAAATACGAATACAATATTTTATAAAATGCATCTGAACACACTTAATTCTTTCATTTATTTCAGTCAATCAAAATAGCCCTCTAAACTTTAATTTTACTAAAAGAATAAAAATGTGTCAACATTTTTTATCTAAAAATAATTTTTCACAGATACATTTTGTATTAAATTAACTTATTAAAAATTAAAGAGCCTTTGACCCTACGTAAAACATCTTGGACTCATAATTGCACTTCATAGACTAATATTCATGAACTATATTTGACGCCATCATTTTTTATCGTAAAAATTTTAATGATATGTTGAAATCATTGAAGAATATTTTGCGATTTTATTGTACAAAACCATCTAGAAGTAATCCAGTGACAAAGCAAGTTGTATTGTAACCGTATGACCCATGAGCACGCCATCCTACCACCCACTAGGAGTAAATGTAAAAGACTATTCTTGACAGGTGTGGCCAGCACATGGCTGAAAACTTATTCATACTGTCGTATTTCGGATTCGGTATGTGTGTTAATGAGATTTTTAATACAAACATGACCGAGTTTGTTGTTCAGCTGTTTTTACGTGAAAAAAATTGTTATTGTGTATTATCTTAAAAATACGTCATCGATAAATCATGTCGATATTATTTTTCATAGCAAAATGAGTCAACATAAGTAGAAGTAGAGCTTCTCTCACGTTTTGCAAAATATATTGCATTTTTTGAACTCGAGTCATTGTTTATAAAATACAGATTGGTTATTATTTATGAAATAGGGTTTAACTATTTACGCCGTTATATATTGTGTTAAAGCTTAAAATGAAATATTTATATACTCAAATTTATTATACTTTAAAATAAGTTAATAATATAATTTCATATCTTTTGAATAAGATGAGTTCTACAAATAGTTTTAGTAAAATATAATCTAAAAGCTTTGAATAATTAATATTTTCGACTGATATTGCTTGATCGAAATTTATTTTAAATTCTAAATTATTTAAAACTGGTAAACTTCCATATGTGAGATCACTGTTAACGACCCGGATTTACTTTTCGGCATCTTCAGGCTACATTATATGTGAGCAGTGAGCAAACATGTAACATACTAACTTCTAAAGATTGCTCACTGCTCACATATAATGTAGCCTGAAGATGCCGAAAGACGAGACCCGGGTCGTTAACAGTGATCTCACGTATGGAAGTTTACCAGTCTTAGATAATTTAGAATTTAAAAGCTTTAAATATAAAAAAACATGTTTATTAAAAAATCTATACTTACAAACAGCCTATAATTTAAGCTCAAAGCTTCCTGTACTAACTATTGCCATACTTTACTGGAGCAGTTTATTGCACGTATTTTTAAAGTGTATTTATTTCCGATGCAAGCTTACCCTTATGTAAAATACAAGTACCTGTATGGCTTATCGCAAAAATGTACGTTGAAAAATTTGATATACAAAAACAGTGCCCACAGCTATCAACATACAAATGAATTTCTTTTCCTTTCACTAAATCAGAATACTAATTAATATCATCATTTAAAAAAAAAATATTATTATTAGTTACATAACAGCTATTTTCATGAAAACTAAAATGATGATTGATAGGTTGGATAAGAATTTGAATAAACTAGATACTCACTGAATCTAACAAAAGAAGCTTTTGAAATAGTGATAGAACCAAATAACTTTAATATATGAATGGTAAAATACACATTAGTTTTTAGTGACTTAGTATTTATGAACTACTATTTTTACGTAGTAATAATGTAAGAAACATTACTTTAAAATCAAAATTAGTCATTTCATTATAAAGATGTTGATATTTGCGGAGATATATAGTAGTTTCTATGGATGTTAGAATGGCAACCTTTCTGAACGATGAATATTTATATTTTACTGCATTTATTTTTAGGTCCATTTTCATAAAGTTAATAGTAATAAGACTTGAGATATCAATTAATCTAATTAATCTATCCTGATAAAAAAACTAAGGCAAATGCGCCTTATAAAATAATGAATCTGTTCATTGCTTCATTGCTGTGCATTGCTAATGTAGCTCTTCAAACAATGAATTTGGAAACTTAAAATAGTTATAGTAGAGTAAATTTGCACATATTTAATTTGTTTTTTAAATTAGACTAAAATATACATTATTTTTCGGTTATAGTTTTCATAAATTCATACGCCACACATTATTTCAAACTTTTTTGCTGATAACATGATAAATATTGAATTATAAAGTATAATTTTTTTAATCACAAGAAAAATCCGTCAATTTATGATGCAATTTCGAAACGGATGTAAAAACCGAGGGGTTGTTTGTAAAATTAACCCTGCAATTGAATACGAAGGGTAGTTTTATGCTTTGGTGAGAATGGATGCGGTTCGAGGTTTATAAATTTTAGCTTCCCAGTGTTGACGGGGTGGAAATTTTTTCATTTTTTAATAGAATACTCTTTGTTCGTATTGACAAAGGATATTTATTTTAGTTTATTGTATATCAGCGAAAATTAAGTAATTCAAAAGCTGGAAATCAGATGTGATAGTATTTTGTTTTAATTATCTGTATAAAATGTAGTTTTAGAGAAGATATTTGATTTACAATTCTGTGATTTTTTGGGGTTGGCTCATTATGTTGAAAAATACTGAATATATGTTTTATTTTTATACTTTTCAATTACGAAATCACATATTGTATTTTTAAAATACAACCTACGTTTATCATTGAATTTTTATGAATGATTAAGGGTCATACATATTAACGTAAGCTAAAATTAAAAATTCAATTGACTAATGAGACTATTATATAATGGAACAAATATGATAATGTCATTACCTTCATACCATTTAAAGCATGAATTACATATGTACCTGCAAAATCTCAAAAGAAATCGGTATACATAGATGTTTGTTAGCATGAACACTTCTTATATTACGACGCATAATAAGAACAAATACTTAAATTTATATGTATATTTTTTTTAATATTTATTGATCAGTATTAATAACAGTTATGACAATCGAATGCAGTTTTATAGTAACAAGTTGTCGACATATTTTATTTTTTTTAAACAATGTTCGCTCCCAAACTGGAGTATATGGATCTACACAGTATGAAGATATCCACTC
>JAGVSQ010003461.1:0-17207 GCA_022683975.1 Rhyacophila evoluta | reverse complement strand
CCAAAAAAGATTGGGAACCTATGGATCAGATAAATTCGAACATTATTTATATATAGATCAGTGATTTCCAAACTTTTTATGCTACGAACCTCTATATTAGATAATAATAATTCGTGGACCCTGAAAAAGATTTTTTAGGTCGCGCGTGTAAACCCTTTGCCGATCCCCCGATGTTGTCCGCAAACCCCCTGATTAATTTTAAGTTGCCACAGACTCTCTCGGCAGTTGCACAGACCTCTAGGGGTCAGTACTTACCACTTTGGGAACCACTAATATAGACGAACAATATAATATTGTGAAGGTGAAGTGAAAATATGTATCTATATGTATGATGTTCGCTCCAAATATGGATCTACACAGTGTGAAGATATCCACTCCAAAGTGGAGTATATTGATCTACACAATGTGAAGATATGTCTTGACAGATTATTTTTCATGAGAATTGTTTGTAAGACAATTGCTCAACACAATTAGCATCCAGTATATATATTTTTAGATTTTTTAAATCCAACAAATGTGGGAATCGAACCCTGGAAATCGAAATCGAATCTTGGAAAAATATTATTCAACTTAGTATTTACTAAGTAATAAAGTAACTAGTAATACTTATTATTCAACAAAGAAATATAACGGAATAATGCAGTATGAATTTTAATCAATACATTCATATTTAATTTCATAAAAGTTTTAGTATTCGAGGTGCTCCTCTTCATATAATAAAAATAATGCTGTAGGCATACTTGTTTTTTGAAATTTAGAATAACCATTATTTAAGTCAATTGGCATGATTTACATATGAATATGCTATGATATCATAAGCTATGAGGTTAAAACGATCAAGATTAATTAATAGAAAATGAATTATTCAAAGTGTCAAACTGGTAATGACATAATGAATTATTTTTTAAACAGTTAACAAACATGTAACCACAAGAAAATCTACATATTACTAACATAGAAATGAGTCACTATTGTTTTGGCTTAATGATTATGGCTTAACCTCGATGAGGTAATATTAAAATTTGTAGTCGGTCACCTATCTGCAGGGCATCTTTGACAGCACAGTTCCTGAAAAGGTTCTCGCCTCTCTGGAACTCATCAGCCGACCCATTGGCCAAGCAGGAGTAGAGGCGGATGTCCTCTTCGCTGTCGGCAAAGCTCCAGAATGCAATGCGCAGCTGCAACTGCTCCGGCACAGGTGGACTGACATGCTCCACCAGTTCGAAGGGGATGTGCGTCGCCACACATCGCGCGCACAGTTCCGTCAGGGACTGGACAGCCCTTTTTTCTGGAAAACCAAGAATTAATCTTTGATTTTATTGATTCCATTAGTCTTTATAGACCATTACCATGAACTCAATAGCAGGGGTTCGTCAAGCTTTCAGTAATGACTTTCTCCATCTATCAATATCTTGACATCATAAAAGTGGCCATTTTCTCAATTGATACATTAAGTAAATGACAACAAACGCCCACTCTATCCAGCCAGCTATTTTAAAATCTATCGAAAAAAACTCTTTTCTATGAAATAAAATCACTAGTTTTTGGTAATCGTTGCATATTTTTACCTTTTTTTTCACTAGAACTGCAATTTTTTCGGACACGAAACAAAAACCTCACGAAAAATTTTGCATTCGAACAAACAATATTTACCTAGCATCGGCCGTCACATAAGTGACCCAGATGTTTTTACCCTATTTTTCCTAGATCTACAATTTTCAAACAATTATTTTTATGTACTGCTTATTTTTAGGTAAAGGCAATTATTTATTGAATATATAATAGTTTTTTGAAGTGTACCTAATATCATGTGTTTGACAATTTCTTCACTCAATGTACTACAAGTGTTAGTTTTAACAAGAACTCGATTTAATGAAATTTTACAACATATAAGACATTGATGAGTTTTTTTTTTACATGTGACAAATTCTTTTAACATAAAAAAATATTTCAGTGCTCTTGAGTTTCATGTTGAGCGAACTCCACTGTATATTATACAAAAAAAAATATCTATTTTTCATATCCCTATGATTCAATTTATTTTAATTAATCATCAGCACTGAAGGAGTAAAAAAGTCATGTTAAGTCAAGTCTTGTAACAACGCTAGAACTAACTAATATGTGTAGTGAATGTGGATTCAAGTCCCATGACCGCATAAAAATCAGTATATTTTCAATTCATATTGAAAAAAATGATATGTGAATAGTAAGGACCAATCCTTGTAAATTATTACTAAATATATTTCCACAGTGTGATGGTTTTTTGACCTAAAAAAACTGAAAAAGATAAAAAAAATCAGTTCGAGATTAAGAACAATTTGTACTATCATAATCGCAATAAAAGTGTCTAATTTCTTATCAATTATTTAACATTTTCCTACAATATCAAGTACGACTACTATTTTTAAGTACATATATCAGTATTATATAGATAAAAGGTAGCAGATAAAAATAAATATCTGACATAAAAATCGTTCTACATTTACATTTGGGCACTGTCACGTATAAATAATCGAAAAAATAAGACAAATAGTTTTCTATTTCTTCTAGTAGATTCAGATTCTAAATTAATAAACAATAGAATTATTGATATTTTCATATATCTCTAAACTTTGTTGACTTCCTCAAAATTATTTATTTATTGCAATATTATAATCACTGCATCAGAACAAACAATGTCAAATATAATTTTCTGTTTAATAATGAAAATATTACTAATGTATTGTTCTACAAAACATTATGTAATTGTCAATAGCAAATCAATGTAAAAGTTACAGTCAATTTAATCAATTGAAGATAACCAAAATAACATGTCCATACAAAAAGCAACAAATGTTTACAACAAGATTGGCACCTGCTCATTCGAGTAGGTACCTACATATGAGCTACCTGAAGTACATTCACCCAATGAAACAAAAAATAAGAACAAAGGATTCGTTTATTATTTAAACTTTCTTCGGGAAAATGAATGCTATCCGATTTAAAGCCAATCCTGTCTGTACTCTGTCAGTCTTGAAGATAAAAATATCTGGCTAATTACCGTCGGAGTACGAATGTAGAGTTGCACAAATTTAGAAATGTCACGATCACACAAAGAAAGAAAGTTACCTTCCGATGATTTCTTCGAATTTCCAACCCCGAATGATCCAGGAGGAGGAGGAGGTCGTTTCCAGCCCCTCCAATTGTTCGAGAGACTTTCTGGCTCTGAACTCCAGCTGCACAAAGAGTCCTCTTCGAATCGGTCGGAATCGTCGAAGCTGGAAGGATCGCCTTCAGCCTCCTCCCAGTCGTGCAGCGCATCTTCCACATTGGCCTGTGCCGCTCCTCTCCCTGCCCTGTCATTATTCCGTACAGCGCCCGCCACTTTCAGACAATTTCAAGGGGATACAGGGTTACTATCGGTCACAGAATTCGCCCTATCGACTTTACCTCAGTGACACTCAGTTGGGTTGAATGAAACACAAATTTGACCGCATCGTGCCTCTCAAATCTCATCCGGGATACAAAATAAAATTGATCTTTTAACAGTTTCACCAAGTTTCACTCAGTGCAAGAACTCGCCTCTCCTATCTGCTTTCGTGCCCGTGAACTCCCCCACCGACGACAATAACAAATATGGCTGACGAACAGGGAACACAAAAGATAGCTATTTCTTTCTCAGTTGTCAATTTGTCGGTATGGTAGAAATTTACAAAACATATGGCAAATAGAAAATAGCAACATTTCGTTTCAAAAATAAACTTCTGGGGCTTCATGTTTTTTTTATAAGCTTTTATTTATTTATACATCATTATTTCAAGACATAGTAATTTTTGTTTTTGGATTAAGATAGAAAATAATATGCATAAAATTACTCTTTCTATATATTACAATAATTTCACATAAGCCGTGATCCAGAAATGTATACAACATGTAAACAAATTGTTTAATGTTAGAAAATTTAAAATTTTTAAAAATTAGTTGGTGGTACGTATATTATATTTTTACTAAAAATTAACATAAAAAGAATTTATTTGCATATTATAATTGAAAAAAAAACCTATGTAGCTTCACATAAATGAAATTTTAGTTTTTTTTCAAATGTGGTATATTATGCAGTTAGTTAATGGAAAAAATACATAAAGTAAATTTATTATTGTTCTACATAACTGTCATAATTGTAAATTGTCTATGAAACCAGCATGGAACATGTTTGACTGATGAATTTGAGTTTCTAAACTCAATCTGTGTTTCAGTCAGTAGTGTCTTTTCAATATATGTGTATCAAGATAATTACTCGACAATTCTTAAGAAAGTATGGCGTTGATCAGCGTTTGTAAAGACAGCATTGCTGTGGCTTTCGGTCTCAAAATACGATGGCAGAGTCGTGATTCGTCAACGTTTCAATCAGTTACTTTGCCACCTCCGATCGTAACTAAGGACCGACAAGAACCAGATGCAAATTCCAAATGTCCCAACATCATCACGAGTATATGTTTCTCTGAAGATGGTGAATATTTTTGTGCCATGACATCCAATAAGCAGCTTTATATTCTGAACACTAGTAATTTGACTGTCGTGCAACATGTTTTGCTGCCTAGAGCCGCAAGTAAAATTCGCTTTTCTTCTGACTCACTCTATCTTCTCGTCGCTGACAAAACTGGCGATGCCTTAATATATGAAACAAAACATATGGATAAAGGCGGGCGTAAGTTGCTTGGTCATCTAAGTCTTCTCATCGATGTTTTACTTAGCAGGGATAGTAAACATATTATAACTTGTGATAGAGATGAAAAAATTAGAGTATCTTGCTATCCCAATACATACACAATTGAATCATTTTGTATGGGACATAAAGAGTTTATCACTTCAATAGATTTTCTGCCCCATAATGAAACATATTTGATCAGTTCTTCAGGGGACGGAACATTAAAAATTTGGGATTATCGTGTCGGAAAAGAAATGCGCACTGCTGATGTTAATGAAACCCTGCACAACTCTGATATAATTGAAACTTTCCAAAACATGATGAAAAAAGAAGATGTTGAAGTCGACTGTTTACCCGTCAGCTATACGTCAGTCTGTAAATATGATGATAATTCATCATTAATAGCTGTATCTTTGTATCTGTACAGAACCATAATGGTTTACAAAATTGAAGGTGAAGGTTCCACATTCAAATTTGACATGTTCCATTCCGTAAACCTTCATAATGATCCAACCAGTTTTCATTTAACCAGAGAAAAGTTTTGGATTTGTTTCCAAAGTAATGGTATAGAATTGCGAGAGAGTATCCTTAAAAATAATGAGGAAAAAGACGTAAAAGTCCACAATTTTCCCTTAGATAATGATGAAAAACTAGTAGATATTGGCACAAATTTAATAGGAAGTCTCAGGGATTCTCACATATTAGTCCTTTACAAGAGAAAGTTTGATAATTTGCAGGATTATCAAAAAAGAAAGAAAAGAAGACTAGAAGGCCATCCTAAATAGTTACTTTTTTAAAATGAATTTTATCAATCAAATGTCTCTACACGTGAAAGTTTTCATTTATCGTGTTAATTCCAGAATAGTTGACTGTATTCAAATTTATATAAAACAAAATTTAATTTATTATTTGGTGTAACTTGCTACATGTCATACAAATTTCTAAAATGGACAAAGAAAATTTCAAATCCAAAAAAAAACTTCTACATAGTGATAAATTTAGTAAGGGGATGGTGAGCTAAAACAACGGATTTCAGATGTCCATCAAATTGTGGCAATACTTTTATCATTTTTTAAAATAGCTATGTAGAACACATCAAAGTATGAACCATCCTGATTCAATTCAATTCAGCTTGCATGTTCATTCAGGGCTTTATAACTGTATAATGGACTCTAAATACTATCAAACTGTTGAGATATATCAAATTGAACTTAGAATCCATATTTAACTATCTTTTTTTTTATATTTTCAGTATTGTCTTCATCATTCATCATTCTAATTATCTAATACAAGTTAATAAACTCTTCAACTACATAAAATAATTATTTTCTTTGTTGAAAAATGCCATTTAAGTATACTAGTGCTATTTGTATTTGCGAGACTTAAGTGAAAGAATTATTGTAATTTTATGAGATATATAAATATGTGGTGTATCGATAAAATGGTAAAACAAGTGTAGTATTGGGTTCCAATAAAACAAAACTTTCTTGTTACTTAAATAAATATATATTTATTGAAGTTTCAATGGCCATCGCGTGCCAGCCTTTTTAGTCATAAATTTCACAATTTTATTCATTACAGAATGTATAATCGATTATGACTTAGGTATTACTTTGTCAAAATCTATTTTTTATTGCAATACTTACATGCAAGAACAAGCATGAATAATATATTCAGTGGATGTTAAATATTACAATTATAAAATAAATATAACTTTTTTACAGTGATACCAATATGACCAAATTTATTTCAGCTAACATGCAAGCTAATAAAAAAAATTCAACAAAGTAACCGCATTTTATTATGTAACGCATATTGTATATATTCATCAATTCACCCTATTTTATGACAAACATAAAAAATCTATTATAGAAAGTTTTTCAAGATTGATATTTATTAATTTGAAAAAGTTGATGATTCCACAAAATGTTCACACTTCTCAGTCTAACAGATTCGAATTCTTAAAAATAGTTAGATGTTTAAAATAAATTTGCAATATTTAATAGAATTCATTGGCCACACTAAAATGTAAAGATTACCAAATAGGTATGATGAGAAAAACAGAGACAAGTTAATTATCTTTTACAGTTTCAGACTTGGTTACAGTTGACAATATTTACACAAAACCTGAATGCTGCATACAGATATTGAACCAATAAAATACACAATATGATGATCTTCCATATTTGACAGTCGACAAATTGTATTATTACGAAATTTCATTGAATATTGTATTTTGATGTACACTCTGAAGCTTGAGATATGATTTGCACTCACAAAGGTTGGATGGAAATATAAATTATAAACAAAATGATAATATAT
The DNA here is from genome assembly GCA_022683975.1 of Rhyacophila evoluta. Classification (NCBI taxonomy): domain Eukaryota; kingdom Metazoa; phylum Arthropoda; class Insecta; order Trichoptera; family Rhyacophilidae; genus Rhyacophila; species Rhyacophila evoluta. The sequence goes on along the minus strand of JAGVSQ010003461.1, from coordinate 10,198 downwards.
CCATATATTGAATTCCTCCATAATGTATTTTCTAATATACTGAATTTATTTTGCAATATGAAAAATACCTTCTAACTGGGCTAGAAATTACAACTAATCCAATAAACAAAATGTGAGTTTCCCGGTGCCCAAAAATTACATTTGAGGTGTAAATGATATGAATTTATACCAACACTATCCTCAATATATCACTTGGGATATTGAGTATTTTAAAGTATTATTTGACGCGTCTTTATAGATTGGCTATACAGATGTTCACATATATTATAATACAAGTCTAATAAAAATATAACCAAGAAAAGGCCGTGGAAGACATGCAACATGGTACTGTCGTGCTTGCTAAAACCGCATAATTTAAATTCTCAAAATTAAATGTATGTATATTCTATCAATGTTCCAACTTGAAACCTTGTGAAATTTCAAGCCGGTAACTTAAAATACTCCCTGACTTATTGGAGTGGGATTAAAACAACGCCAAAATAATGGAGCAATCAGAAAAATTATTAGATATAATTTTTTTTGATTTCATTTTACAACAAAACTTTTTATTAATATTTCAGCATAATTTTGGAAATAGCATGAGCTTTAATAACAAGAAATTTTAAGAAAAGGTTATTATAATTTTAACATTGTCAATGAAGAAAATGGTAGTTATAAACTAAACAATTTGTTTAAATGAAGGTAATAGTGAAATGTTAAATTTATTTTTGTCCCTCGTTCGCATCACTGACTAATCACATTCAACATTTTATTACAAATCACGAATTAACATTAAATTGTTACACACTATTCAGTTATTTACTATACATTCGTAAAAATATCTTACAAAAAAATATCTGCGAAGCACGCAGACTTAGCTATCCGCCTGACTTCAATCCAAAGTCAGGACTTTTAATGCTGTTGGTAATAGTTGACGCACTACAGGAATATGGTGACAATGTGCATTTCATCTTCATTAAATTGAATCGGTAGTAAAGTATCAATAGAAAACTAAATGTATTTTTAAAACAAAATATCATTTAAAATAAAGAAGCTATGGAAAAAAAACAAAAGGATTTCAATTATATTCATATGGTGAAAAATTCACAAGTGGAATGCAGATGAGGAAATAGATGTAATTTAAACAGCAAAAATCAAATAAAACGGCAGTTAGGTAATATCAATTTCCTTTTAAGTAAGTCTGAATTTTAAATGAAGAAAATTAATTGCATCAAACATCAATCGAAATTTATCCCGGTTTATCATGTAAATAAATACCAGTCCAAGTGACATAGCAGTTAAATGACTTTGCGTGAGAGATAAAAATGAAATCTATAAGTTTCGCAGCATTGTAAGCTTCTGAAAAGTTCAGCAACTCTCATTTATACAGATCAGAGAAACAAAAAGCTAACAACGATTATAAGGCCACATCACAACACTGCATCTGTATACCACTGATGATTAATTATTGTAAACAAGTAGTTTAATAGAATTATGTAATATCACTTTTCTATCATATTTAGGCCTATAGTTTGGTGAATACTAATACATTGTTAATTAATTGTCTAAAGAACTCATAATTAAAGACTGCCTTTGCATAAACAATAACGCATGTTGGCGTTTTCTTTGGATTAAAATACTTCAGAAGTGAAATAATTATAAGCGAATGTCATAGGCTTTTCTCTAAAATTATTATTCCTCACGGCTATTGAAATAGTTAATACAATGTGTACATAATTTTATCGATAGTCTTTTCTTTAAAATGTAATTTCTAGTATCGATAGATGAAGCACATTTCGTTATTTGTGAATCAATGGGGATTTAAATCGGGCTTTGTACTCATAAGTGTTGCCGCGATCGTTCAACATACACGCTACATTTACGCAAAGCAACCTTGTACCACACCACTCGGTCGTGGAAAATCTGTGAGCAGCTGAAATGGGCTGCTCAGCAAATACACGGTCTTGCGACAGTGATAAATATGAGCAACTATATAATGCATCGCTTATCTAGATTTAAGTACATTTGCAAACTTTCTTAATTGAGTACAGAGATTTCCTCCATCTGACTTGAGGTGTTCGTCCAGGTCGTCCTTTAGAGACAATAAGTCTGGCAGATTTGAACAATCTTTTATATTTAAAAGTGTTAAGAATACTTTATCCCACAGTGCTGACTTCATGTATCTGGAATAAAATAAAGTAATTGTAATTACACAGATTTAATGAACTTAAATTCGTAATCATTTAATCTCTCATTGTCGTAAATATTTTTTTATTAAAATTAAAATTATCAATATTTCTACCCCAAGATGTTTATTTCTTGGTATCAATAGCAAAATTGTGAAAACAGCTTTTTTTATTCCAAGTGAAAAATTCCTTATCCTAAATTATTTCTTCTTCTACTTCTTCTACTATATCTCCCTGTATGGAGCATATAGCTGCCACATGGTGCCTCAAGCAATCTGTCAATTTTACAAGGCGTCAGTGGCAGTTTGTAATTTTTTGAGATTAAGGAGGCAGGGTGATAAACTTACAACTAAATTTAAGAAAATAGATAAAAATCATCAATACAGAATTCTTTAAAATAATCATCAATTATCAAAACAAGCTTTTTTTGCTGTTTTTTTACATTGCTCTACTTTTGTAGATTTCATTTGCATTTTTAGGAACCTGTCATACACAAAAATATAAGACCACCTGTTCATATTTTTTTAAATATAATCTTCTACAAACCGTGGCCATTTCTTCTCTACATTCCACTGCCCTCCCCGGTTGACAGTCTGCATGTAGTTTCCCATTAATATTACATGCACGGTTCCAGCTAGACAGTAAAGGTCTGTCTGATACGTCCATGGTCTGCCATCTCGCATTTCTGTACAAGTGAAACCATCCGTCGAAATCACCTAAAATAAAACATAGGATCAGGAGTGCTATAATGAAATTATCCAAATAAAATAAATGTATCAAAAAAGCGACTAGAGACATTGATTGATGATTACATAAAATGCCTTACACTAAATTATCAAAAGGATAAATAAAGTTGATATAATAAAAGCTCGAATTGCTGATTCGTTAATCGACAAATCCTGGTATTTAAGGGAAAAATTTGTTAAAACCGATTTTTGGGCCTCGATGATATGTATAATATAAAAACATATTTAGCTAAAATTATTTAAACGAATAAAATTTTAAATATCGAAGAAAAATAATTTTCAGAAATGCTTGCTTACAAGTTTTCAAAATATTATCGACATCAAATGAAAATGTTGTTACCTTTTTGAATGTTGTTCTGGTTGGAAAGAGTGACATGTCTATTGCACAACCGAAATCGATCAACTGCAATGAAGGATAGCACGAATCTATATCAGGTCTGCAACATAACAATAAAAACTATTTAGAAAATGCTTCTCTGTAAACGGAATACAATTTTGACAGCATACTTTTTTCTTTTTTATGCCATGTTCGCTCCCAACGTGGAGCACAAGGATGTACACAGTGAGAAGACCTCGCATCACATGTGGCATGCGTAAATATCGATGAGTTTATGTCAAAACAATTTTTCAGATCGAGAACATTGTACGTTTAGTAAGAAAAATCGTCCTGACTCACTGGTGAGTCGCTGGCGTGCATACGGTTAATAATCATAATATCCTCTATTGGCTGATATTATTACATCAAGCTATTCTAAGGTTGGATAAAGTTTAGTAATTATTGTATTGGTCATTTCGTTTTCACTTTATATATATAATTAGTGATAGGATGTGATTGATACATGCTATAAAGTTGTAGATTAATGGTCAACACGAAGCATTTTAAATGACTGACTTAGGTTACCAATTGGATAGATGACAGCATGTACAGGAAATAAAATGAATAACTCACATGTTCATTAGTAAGAAGTTGTCCGGTTTGATATCAGCATGGATTATTTCTGCTTTATGTAGATAATGCACAATCGAAAGCATTTCACTAGCCAGAAGCATCACGATAGTTTCGTTTATACATTTTGTCGTATTTAGTTTTACTCTATTAGCTACATCCAACAATGAACCATATTTGGAAAGCTCCGAAACGAATATACTAGCATTATCACCCAGAAAAGCACTATGAATGTCCATATAACCTTGAAGCTGAAAAAATACATCACATGATAATTATAAATACAATAATTTTTCAATTTCAAAATTTAAAGAAAATATTTCAAATAGATATATATATAATACCAGCATGCAGTGGTAGGATTACGTAATATCATATACTTTCACACAGACTTCATAAATATCCATCTTTATAATCCCTAAATGAATAAAACCTATAAATATTGCAAAGCAATGTTAATTCAATTCACTCACCATAGACAAGTCTTTAACCCTAGCTTTGATTTCTTGACAGATGTAATATTCCCAAGGATGTCCAGGCTTTTGATATTTGAGAGCGACGCACGTATTCGTTGCCAATTCTAAGCCCCGACACACAGTTCCAAACGTTCCTTTACCCAATTGCTTCTCAACTGAATATCTTGAATTTCCTAGTGTTATAATAGTGCTCTGTTGTAGTTTAGGCACTGATTTCAGTTCACAGTAACCCTCGTAGTGGTTTTTGTTGGGAAACTTTACATATTGCATAAGACTATTGCACAGTTCATTATTAAACGGGTCTATTACTCTGGGAAAGTCTATTTTGGCAGGTCTAGCTATGTCTTGAGTGGTTAGCGAACTGTTGGAGCAGTTCGATTTGAATGTTATCTGACAGTCCATAGAGTTTTCACTATCTACGTCCATCTGGAAGTTATCAGTGTGCATAGAGCGAATAGACTGCCTTGAGTGCATAGAAGACATTCGACTGTCTTTCCCAGCCGAGTCTCGACTATCTTCTGATTGCATATCAGTGCGGTGTTCAAAATCTAACTGCCTCTTGGACAGATCCTTTTGTTTATCATATACACTTTGGCTTGTAATGCTATTTTGATTCGCAGATGGAGTTTGAATATTTTTGTCTTTTCCGGTTTCTGAAGAGTTTGAATCATTAGTCGGTGGGACTTGACCTTGCTCAGGACTTGACACATACAAGTTTTTATGCATTTTATTGGATATATTAGGACTATTGTTGAACTTTGGCGTATTAGCATCGTCTTTAGGCTCATTTCGGGCAGTAATAAAATTAAGGAATTGATTCGAAAATCCCGGATTAGCTGCAGGTGATGCATTATTGGGGGCGGTGGGTTTGAGGCCAACATGGGGTACTTCATGTCTTACACTTCTCAACTTTGAAGTAGGACTTTGATAAGGTAGCTTCTGCACTTGTTGAGCATTAGTTACTTGTGGGACCTGTTGAGGTGATGGAAAACTAGGGGACGGTTTCTGAGAAATATTTTGATTATACATTTGTCGGTGCTGATTTGAATTAGGATGCTGGGCGCTAGGCGAAGATTGTGGAATCGCGGCTTGCTGCATTTGATGATGAGGTCTATTTACCGATGAGGGAGGAGTGTTGGGATAATGTTGAGATTGATTAACGTTGTTAACAGAGTGGGGACTTGGGCCATAGTGCATCTGCGGTTGAGGGACATTAGCGTTAGGAGTATTCTTGTAAGTGTCATAGGAAGGCTGTCGCATCTGCTCACTCTGGTAATTAGTATAGGAATTTGCAACTTGCGTCTGAGCTTTCGTTTGATTTTGGTAGGAGGCAGCGTGTGCGCTGTAGCTTTGATTAGATGCATAATGCTGCTGTTGAGAAACATTTGAATAATCATTTTGAGCTCGGTTTTGGTACTGAGAACGATTTAGGGTGGTATTTTGATCATGATAAGGTTGCTGATATCCTTGAACAGAATTATCGAGGGTGTGCGAAGTCTGCGTTGGTTGATATGGGCGAGTGGGGACTTGGTAATTTTGATAAGCTTGGACATGAGGAGGGCTCTGGAAAGACTGCTGAGTGGCTTGAGGAGAAGCATAATTTTGCCGATGATGAACTGATTGATTTTGATACACATGCTGGGTGTTTTGATAATTTTGATGAGGACTAACGAAACCCTGTTGGGGACTAGCGTAACCTTGCTGAGGACTTGTAAAACCCTGCTGAGGACTGGTGAAGCCTTGCTGTGGACTCTGAAAACCACGCTGGGGACTGGGTAAACTTTGCTGAGGGCTTTGAAAGCCAGCTTGAACATGTGGTGGACTTTGAAATCCAGCATGCGGGCCTGGAGCCGACTGCTGAGGGCTTTGGTATCCGTGATATCCTGCTTGAGCATGCTGGCCTTGATAAGCAGGGTTTTGATACGTCGTCGCATGCTGAGAGTTTTGATGCTGGTATGAATTTCGGTGTTGGTAATTTACATCAACTGCTGGCCGATTAGGAGTTTGATAACCTTGCGGTATATTAGCCACATGTTGATTTTGTATTTGATAATTTTGAGAAACATTAGCCTGTTGGACATGTTGGTTATTTGGTGTTTGTTGATAGCCTTGCGAAACATTTGCGGCATGCTGATTTTGGGCCTGGTAGTTTTTAGAAATATTTGCCACCTGTTGATTCGAAGGTTGATAATTCTGAGGAACACTTGCCACATGCTGATTGGAAGATTGATAGTTTTGAGGAACATTTACCACATGCTGATTAGGTGTAGGATAATTTTGAGGCACATTTGTAGTATGGTAACCTTGAGAATTCCTCTGATGGGTTGCATAACCATTATAACTGTTGGGACTTTTATGATATTGGTGATCTATCGTGTGATATTGGGGACTCTGTTGAGGGGTTTGATGATTAGGCTGAATATTGCCATTATTTCTTGCAATATAATTATTGACAGATTTCGCATGGCCGGTTGTTAATTGTCTTTTGCCATATGGGTCAGGATCAGTGAGATGGTACTGGGTGCCATCTCGGCCAGAATCCCCTTCTTGCTGTGATCTCTCATTGATGATGCTGAGCGAAGGTCCACAACCCTCTCCGCCTGTATAGCCCGACATAGTGTTCCTCATTGTTTGATAGCTGCCTGAAGAACTGGAACCAGATCTGTTGAAATCACAATGTCATTTGAACGTAAATTTATGAACTGTGATGCATTGTGCTAATTTTAAATATTTATTATACAGCAAAGTTATTGGTATAGAGTGGAATGGAATTGCATTGTTTGAATGATTATGTGAAAAAAATGTACAAATGCAGATAAGAGGAACAATGTTAATTAATAATCATGCAAGTCAGTTTGTTCCATATTTCCTAAACTTTTATATAAATTACTTTCTAATTCTAAAAAAAAAAAAAAGTTTAATGGCAATAACTCTGGTGTAAGTAAACACATTTAAAGTAATTAATTTTATCATTATGAATATATCTGACATAATTGTGATCTGACATAAAATGATCACTTGACCAAAAACAGTTTTGAAATAATGAGGCGTTACAGCATCTACCTACATTTACTATTGTACTAAAAAATACAAGAACTGTGAAAAAGAAAATTGCAGTTATTTAAAAAAAAAAAATTATACCATGCTTAATAAAAGTGCATAAATATACCTACAATTTTTTTTAAAACATCCTAGGTTTTCACTGACCCTGACGACTAATTAAAACCAGCTGAGAAATATTCAAAACTATTGGCTATTGGGATATACTCCACTACTTGATATTGATGTTTCTATATTAACATGAGACCGTGCTTCTAGCTTACTTACCAATAAACTTCCTTAATCTATTTCTCATTTGTAGAAATGCCTTTTCATACTAGTCAATATCTCTGCGGTATATACCATGTTTTGAAATTCATACATAATCAATTCAATTTTAAATCTTTTAAAATATACCAACACAAACAAAAATGGATAAATTCAAAACACATATTTCTGTCAAGTTAAAATGTGATTAGGAAATTATCTTAACTGCCAGGAGATAAAGATCAAGTCAATAGGTATTACTATGTACCAATTTAATATAAAAGATTTCAGCTTTGAACTATGTGCGACAAGTATTGTTTATAATTGCATCAATGTTCAATTAAATATTTTAAAAAAATATTCAAGCAAATAAAAAATAAGCTTTTTACTCAATATACGTTTGTGCGTATTAACAATTTCGAAATAAATCTTCTGACAAACTAAATATATACATACATACAAAACGATACTTAGTAAAATACAATAAATTTTAATAATCCATCCAATATTAATGTAGGCACTTTATTAAAAAACCATTTTAAGGTACGATTTTTTACTAATAAGTGAACTTTCATTTGAAAATGTAATCCAATGATTGCAATTTCAGAAAGTTTGGTAAATATTAAAATTATAGTTTTGATATTAACATATTAACATCAGTAGAGCGCTGATCATGTAAAATTACATATTTTATAGACTGGCGTGAAGAGCAGAATATACAAAAATAGAGACCGTTAATATGTGCATATTTATTGTGTTACATTCTGCGTACACAGGTATAAAAATCTTTACAACACACATAAAGTTAGGGACGAGACACAGGCATACAAAATAATGGAATTTATGAACTTTTACTCTTATATAATAAGTCTTTAATTAATGCCAGTATTCAATGTTTTCAACGATGTCATACTTTAAACCATGATGATGTTTATTTATTGCAAGATTAATTTTATTTTCATAAAAAAACTTTTGATGATAAATTATGTAATCGAAAATTATACATTTTTCCTTTGTGTTTTCAATTCTACATTCTGAATTTATATGTATGAGAAGTGTCTATTTACTTTACAATAAACATGAAGGATGCATGACAGTAAGAAATTAAAAGTAGCATGTCACAAGCTTATTGAAAGATGCACCTGCCATATATTCGTGACGCAAAAAACTCGATTACAATGAATGTGTTACAAGGGTGCAACAAAATAATAAAAGTGGTACTATATTTTTTGCAATGGCGAGTAATCAATGCAATTGTTTCAAAGGCTTTTAGGCACTAAATAAATCGGAATAAAAATGAATCGCAGACGATCATGATTTAGTGAATAAGATTTATTATGAATTGCATTTATACAATTAAGTGCCTACACTAGGCATTGTTCAAAAATAAATGTGCCAAGGACAAACACAAGCATTCAAAATACACTGACTTTAAAAAAAAATTCAGGTAAAAAAATAAAACTCAAAATTTCTTAGAGTGGAAAAACACTATAATTATCAATAACCGATAGACATAAGTATTGGTTGCAAAATTAATATTAATAAAAAAAAAAACAAAGAACAGAAAAGTGAGTTAAGTAGACATAAAAAATGAAAAACACGATTAATCAAAAAATTATTCAGATCTGCTAGTGCCAAAACTTACATATGTTTGACAAACCTGTGCTCTCTTGTAGTTTCCATTATAACAGAGAGTCCGGTGCCATCATTGGCATTGTTTTCCGCGGCTGTTCCATTCTCTCCGTCTTTGGCAGGCGTTTGGTTGACGAGTTTCATTCCACCTCCATTGTGGCCCGCAGAGTTGCCGGATTGGTGGTCTGCGGACTCATCCGAGTCAGCAATGTTAAACTTTTTGATATTGGGCGTCTTGTTGTAGTCCACATAGAAAGGCTTCTTGAACTGGTTATTTTGTGGCGTGCTAGACACATGCAGGTTGAAATTGAACATTTGTGTCGAGCATGTCTCCTCAAAATTAGGCACTTTTTGCATGTCCTGAAATAAACACAATATATTACATCATGCACACTTTTCACTCATAAAGTATGTAATTTTTTTTAGACTTCTAATTTTCAAATTATGAACAAGAGAATAAAACAAACAAGAAATTAGTATATCTGCAATTAAAGCTTTTAAAATGTGCAATTGAGCAGAGAAATGATATGAAGCACTACTAGCCTATTCGAAAAGCTCTCCATTGCCACCTTGGAGATGCATCACTCATTGAGTTATAACTAGCAACCGGCATTTTTGAGTTATTTAAACGGCAGTTGACTTTTTATGTACTTTTTAGTATGACTTATTTTTCATTACTTAGTATAACAAAAATACATTGTATCATGAAGTTATCCTTTATTTGAGATTTTTAGTTTAGAGAGAGGAATAAAATATACAAGATCTTACAGGGATATCATTTGCCGGTTGCATGTAGTGGCCATAGTCAATGTGCTGTTGTATATTTTCTTGGTCCAGTTGGCTATCGTTGGACTTGTAGACTGAGTCTCTACCTCTTCCAGCATTGTGGTTTTGAGCTGCTATCGTCATGGTATGATCTTCACGAAG
>JAGVSQ010003460.1:0-21566 GCA_022683975.1 Rhyacophila evoluta | reverse complement strand
TTAAAATCAATTTCCATCAAGCACCATCAGTCGAAAATATTAATTATTAAAAAATATAATATAATTATAAAAATGCGTTTTGAGTATAATGTGTTAAATTAAATAAAAAAATGAGTTGAAAATTCAGTGAACTATTGATTCGATATTTAATTTTTTGCATAACTATTTTCATGCATTTTTATTATTTTATTAACATTTTTTTTTTGTGTAATACTTTATAGGAAGTAATTTTTATTATTATGTTATAAAATGAACCATTTATAAGCACGAAAATAAAATTAATTCACAGTGGAATAAATAGCTAGTACAGATATTTTATATTAATGTTTCATAACATGACAACTAAAAATATTCAAGTCACGATTTTATTAACGGACAAGGTAATGGTGAAACATATTTTAAACATCAACATTTTGACCCTGACTTGGATTAAAGAAAAATGGATTTTCTTTTAATCCCCAAACTATATAAATACTAATATATTATTATAGTACCGTAGTTAAATTAGCAACCTAAAATTTACGTGACAAATATGAAGGTTTACCTTACGACGGTTTTTTAGGAATATATCAAGATATTGATTATATCGAAATTTACAATAGTAAAGTAATTTTTTTTTGTTGAAACTAATTAATATCAACGTAAAATGTTAGCTTTTAACTTGCTTTTAATTGGCTCTACATAATAGTAGGTAAATACCAAAGAAGCTTTACTCAACCAGCAGATTGCGAGTGTGGTTGCATTCAGTATTTGCCTACCATTCAATGGCGGAGTTAAGGTTGACGTCGCGCGCCAAAATAATTGCTTTCGCTGGATACGGAAGTTGTATTTTCACTCGTTGACCTCTGCGAAGCGTTCGCGCACTTTCACACACAAAAGCTCTCGCGTTGCTTATGTGAAAGTTTAACCTACTGCGAAAGCTTCAAGATCACTCCTAATATTTTTCACGTGTAAAAATACTGGTATATCATGAAAGTTCATTTCGGTAATGCATAGCGTGAAATAATAGCCACCATGAATCATGGCGGGGATTTACATGCTCGCATGTTATTCATATATTGATATTGATTGGAAAAATTTACTCTAAATCTACCGTAACCTTATTCTTTTTGAGAAACAAAATTAATTTTAATATAGTAACTGTGCTAATCATCAAAAAATAAAGACTTTTTAATTTGGCTATCTAAGCAGGTTTTTTAATGAAATATGGTCGGCATTGAATACGCAAATAGGCCAAAAGTTAAAAAATATTAAATAAATAATCAAATTAAAAATGGGTAATATTTTCAAAAAAATTGCAGGATTTTCTGAAAAATGTCGTCTTAACTTCTACAAATGATATTTGAATTTTTAAATGTATCTCACATAAAACATAGAGTTAAGAGGTTTTTTAAGATGCCAATATCGGTTGCATTAAGACTTAAGCATTGAGATGGGTAAGTTTGATAAGCCATTTCCAGCACGTGGCTGGTCTAGATCGACTATTTCACTTCCACTCAAATAGTAATGTGTGACTGAATAGTCCGTCATTATCTCCTCAGTTTGAATAAAACTATACTATCGTATTATCAATATCAGTAAAAATTGTTTATTATCAAAGCTCGGTATACAGTTTCTATGATATATATAAATATGAGTTTTACAGCTAAAAAAGCACTGCTAGAATGCATGATCTGAATAGGTAATTTTATGTTTGTGAACTTATCATGAAGTATGTATATTTAAATATGTATAAAAGAAGGGTGATAAAACGGTTGCTAAAATGCTAGAATTTTTTTGAGTTACGACAAAATTATAACCACAGCATAATAGGTAATCAATAACAAACAATTAATAAATGACAAAAAATACTCTTCCTTTATCACACAAGTACTCCAAGATCAAATACAACACAATTTGTGTTGATAATATTTCACAGCATATCAATAGTCAAAAATCAGATGGTAATTTGACAAAATGTTCACATTGAATATACCACGTAAATAATTCTGTGAATTATTTGGTTTCGCAGAACATAAACAGCGTTGCGGTCGGTGTATCATGTTATGTATATGATCTGGTTCAGTTTCCATGTGTTGTGGGTATTATATTATTTCAAACATGTTTGTCCAAGGCGAACTAATTTTGATATTCATAATGTAATTAATGTAAAATTTCCCAGGTCACGTTTATCTATTAACTCTTGGAAAGGCGTTCGCAAACATGACATGTGTGTATTTACTAAGTATGCGTCCCTTGTCTACAGCTCCTTTTGCGTATCAGACACTAACTTATTTTAGATACCTTTACAGCTAAATTACGTTCGCAAAATTACTTGATCGTAAATGTGTATTGCTTGAATAGACAGAGCTTAATTTGCTCAAGGGAATATTTAGAATACTATAAATGTAATTATCTGTACTATTTGTAAATTGATACTTAACGCAGACATTAGTTTCTTATTGCATTCTAAGTCATCAATATTACCGTAAACGTGAATAACATCAAAACACAGGATAAAAAGTATGAATGATGAAATGTTTCTTACGATTTCTGCAAAAAAAATTAGTAAACATCTATATTGTAATTCATAGCAAAATATACAAAGTACATTTAGAAAATTTAATATTTCTTGTAATGAATTTACATAACGTAAGTGTATAAATTCTATCTGTTTACTTCTGTCAATAACAATTTCAAAAAATATCCGGTGATTTCGGAGATTTTACCAATCTGGAAAACTTTCATTTACTATTCACATACTTTTATTAAGTGAAGTTAGAGACTGGTGATATGTTCGAAAAAGATATAAAGCTAACTGCAGGAGACATAGAGTTCCATAGGAGTTATAAGGTGGCCACATGCTACATACCTGAAGTAGATAAGAAAAAAGAAGAAAAAAGTGTATTCAAAAATAAAATTTCAATCGAATATATCATGGTTAAACGGTCGAAAAAGAACCCCTATTTTTATTTATAAGGCTTAAAAATTATTTATCTCAAGATAAACAAGTATGAATAATAAAAAAAGTAATTCGAATCGATAAATATTTATTCGAAAATTATTTTTTATTATTTCTCTCGTCATTTCTTCAAGTTTATTATAATGCTTGATTATAAATAAAAAGCTTTCATAAATTTATTCAATGTTGACTTCTATCTTTTAAGATTGCTTGAATTTTATTTTGAAATGTATTGGTATATTTTTATACAAAATAAACACTTAAAATTTTTGCCTCCTGAAAACTTTATGTTATGTACCCTCAATTCAATCGGCTCCCAAGAATTTCCAGATAAATGGATAGGACTAGTTCCACACCATTTGTTTCACGCCAAATATATACAGTATGATGTTATTTCTAGAGCAATGTTAAACTTGGTAAAATCGTAAATGAAAAAAATAATAAACGAGATAAGTAGAAGTATTTTTTTGTTTAGACTGAAAACATTATCACACTAAATGTTTAAATAATATTTATTTTTGTCATATTTGTTATATTTTAAAAAGGACAGATCATATACTCATTTTATTTCAAATTTTAAATTTCAAATTGATTTTTATATCATGAGTTGGAATTATTAAAAACAAAATCATTCAGATACTTGCATGTATTGTTAAAACTATATCTACTGTCGACTACAAAATAGTGATTCGTAGGTTTTATAACGCTATTATCTGCAAAACCTAGATAATGACATATGGAAAAAAAAATCTAAAGAGATAGTTTCACATTGCTACGATTATTAAATTTTGCAGCGAAGAAGAAATTGCGCTTGGTATTTTAGTTAACTAAAAAAGATTTAAGATGAAAGAATAATTTGCCATATAAATGAAGCAACGTATTTAACTAATTCTGACTAAAAAAATAATAACATTAAATTGTTATGATATTCAGAAAACTTATGTGTCTAATATTATAAATGTAATAACGAAAAATGTATTCAATTTTGATTGAAAAAGCAAATAATTATAACACGTACGTTGGAGAATCAGTTAAGTAGAAGATATAAGTTCTAACTGTTTTTACCGTGTGAGCTTTTATTGTGAAGTGGTAGATACAATCAACCTGTAAGAAATACTTTTCTGAACTAGATCAGGTCTCTTAACTCGACCACAAGCTGTTCTTTGTGCGCATCACTTCGATATACCCGTAGTCTACCTGCTCGAACCTCCTTTCACAGTACAATCTATTTCATATAACGATTTCTATAATACGTATACAATATTACGAAAAAAAGGAAAATAAATAAATATTTTTTTTATTTTAAACTTGTTATATAATAGTCTTTTATATATTAAATCGTTGTGTTGGAATCAAAAGCAATTTGCTTGTTTTGTTATTATTATAAGCTGTACGGAACTCGTGAAGGTAAGGAATTCTTATCTGAATTTGATACTTACCTTTCCTGAAACGCCAAGCCGGATAACTGCTTTGTTCTGAGTCGCCTGGCATATATATCTATCCAATCTAGTATATACCCTATCCACTCCAGACGCTAATATACTGTACGATGGCATTTCTCAGAAAACTGGGAACTATGGACTTGTAATTTGAAAAATGACTACCTCTTACTGGAATCACTTTTGTATTTCGATTTGTCTAATATGTTATTAGAGAGGTTATTTTTTTATTTCAACTCAAAAAAAATGAAGACGAAAGAGACATATATGTATGTTAATTCAAAAAACTTATAAGTAAATTTACCCAGATTAGAAAATTCTATAATATAATATTATATTATGCTATAGTTCTATTTTTCATAAATTAAATTAGTGAAATAAACTAAAAGATTATTATTATATATAAATATTTTATCATATTCTATCTTTTCATTAATATGTTCCACGTTTAATGTTAAAATAAAGAAAAATCCGAGTTGTAGCACTTGTATTAAAATTGATAAAAAATATATTGCTTTTTATATTATATTGTGAACCCGTATATAAGAATTGAAATTTTGCTTTATTATCCTGGAACTTTTTCATACATTAAATACATATATCGATAACTTGTATTTATTTCAAATAATAATACGTTCGTTTCATACAACTAACATGATTTCAACCATTTCGATTTAAATAATGTAAAAAAAAAACTAAAAAAGTGTGTAAGTGTGTTAGATTATTGATCTGCTTTCACCCATATATACTCGTAATGTAGGTTAAAATTTTCTTTACAAAATGTGATATATTAAATAATGAAATATTTACGCTGCCTATTTTATAAAATCTTAAGCCCATCCATTACTTAGTTGACTTTAATGATCTTTATTAAAATATCCTTATTTTTAGTTCAGTTTTGTGTGCATCCATTATTCAAATTTATTATGCTCGAAAATCATCGTTTTTGAACAAAATTAAACTAAAATGCCCTAAAAGGCTGCGCGTGTATAAAATATTATATATTATGGTAAAAGAGTCGAGAAAAAATATTGCGAAAATAACTTATACTCTACGGAACTGTAAACCCATTAGTGAGTATTTTTTTTAGCGCAAATGAATAAATTGGTCATGAAAGTTTGTTTATTGTTGTATTTTTTAATTTCCGTTGACATGAAATGTTTATTGGCAGATGAAATTTAATTACATATAAAATCTAGTGGGAATAAAAATGATAACAATAATAACCCTCAAACTTATCAAAAACTTATATAGTATAGAAAGAAACACTGTTTTAAATTTTATTCATTTGATTAACTTCTTGAATAAAAACTCATGATACTTATACATACAAAAGCTTTATTATTAGAAAAAATTAGAACTTGACTCTCCACTCTAACTTATAAAAATATTATTAGTTTTTATTTTTAAATTGTAAAAATGAAGTTTGATTTTAAAATTTGATCAAACACCAATCAAATTTCAAAAATGTAGACGGTTTTAATTATGATTTTTAATTTTAAGATAGTATTAAATTTTAATATTGAAATCTTTACGATTTTCTTTGTTCTATTTTTATTTCATTACTAATTTTCAATTATAATATTAATGTAATTATCTTTTAATGATAAAATTGCAATATACAAACTATAGCCGATGCCATAACTATTTCACCTTTATATAATTCATATTACACTTTGGAAGTTTATATTAATAGAATTGAATAAAAATTTGCAATACACTTACGCATACTGCATGTATTCTTACTCTGGCTAAATATATTATAATGCGTATTATGTTTAATTAAGTTCTATCACAAATACTCATATAATGAGTCATAATGCAGAGATTAATAACATATCTACTATAGAAAAGAAATAGGACGTAACACCCGGTTTTTTTTCAATGGCTTTTTTTAGATATTCATAATGTATAGAGTTTACTACACGTTATATCAAAAGAATGTATGTTGCGAATGCCGAATTGGCATCTAGAAAAAAATGACCTGTCAAAGGACTTCCACCATATATATTTTGTTGGTTCTTTTTAAATAACTTATTAAGTAAATATAAGATTTGGTAAATTAAATATCAGTTATTATTTTCATACACTTTAAGGTTGTGCCTATTTAATATTTTGACGTTAGCCTGAAATCATTAACTTTTACAATCCATGGTAGACAGATATGTTGGCCGATATTTTACTAAACTCGTTTATACGTAAATTTAGCATGAATACTTGAAAGTTGATTCACTTTTAATAATCATGGTTCCCTTTTTTTTAAATCGTCACGTTTTATTTAGCATCCACTATTTCGGATAGTAAATAAATTCATATTTAATTTCTTGCATGGAATAAAAAATAATTAACGACTTTCGATTAATTAATAGTTATAAAGAACATGTTTGTTTGACCAACCGCAAGCACATATAAAAATATACGTCGAATTTAAATTGGCTGTCAAGTTTGTCGGCAGAATATCGCTGGGTCAGCTTATTGATTGATTGCTTTGCTATCTCTTCTCGTCCTGACATCACCTTGTTAACATACATATTATAGAAGCCTAATCCTCAACGTAAAATGCTTTTGGAAAATATACCAAAAAATATGCATTAAAAATATTATGATTTTGACGTATGATTTCACTTATGCAACAGGCTAATCGTTCGTTGCAAGTACAATGTATTATTTGAAGATATATATTCCAAGAAATTTCAAAAAGAATGTATACTAGTGAAATAGTGCATTAGAAATATGCTTGACCTTTTTTATTGTAGAGTATTTTAATTGTGGTGTAAGTATTATAATTTACTTTTTAAAGTTAAAATAAGGGTTACAATACTATGACTATTTCAGGTATGCCTGACCGGAACCGTGATTGACATATTTGACACTCTTGCTATTATCGATTTTGATTCATGAATTTGAATGGACTTTTTATGAATTAGAAAAAAACATAATTAATTTAGAAAAGTTCATGAGAAAATTTTGCTTTAATTTCATATTTAAAATTAATAAGATTAAAGCCCAACCTTACATTACTGATTTTTTGCTAAAGTTGCTAGAATAACATATTATTTTACAGATATTTACTATTTCATTAGAAAATCTTCAAAAGTTATGAAATATGTTTTTTCATATAAAACTTTGCAGTCTGTTGATTCCGCCCGAAATTATAATATATTCAGTAAATTGCATCACTGTTAATATGCTAATATTTTTACAGTTGAATCTTGATTAGTTGTATATATGTAGATATTTCTCCCTAACAAAGATGACTATCTGTTTATTTCATTTGAGAATAAATAGAAACACACATTATGTTATATTATTCAGAATATTATAGTAATGTCCAAATAATTAATCAATAACTAAAGTTCCATGAAAAAATTGTATTATCTGTAGTTGTCAATAAATTTTGAAATTAAATTTGGACAGAATTTTTACTGTGATATTTTTAACATATTTTAATGAATATTTTACAGTATAACTGTATACTCCTCACAAATATACAATACAAAATTCATTTGCTACCTGAAATAAGAAATCGTTGCATAACACTTCAATGTGTTATTTCTATTTTGATAGTAAATCTTGATTAAGGAAATAATATATTTTTATAAAATTGTGTCTCATATATCAATAATATAATATTGATTCATGTATAATAATAGTGAATAATATTATTTAGAAACAATTCGTCAAACGTGAAACTTTTGTTATATTGAAAGACAAAGTTGAAGGAAGTTATACTAGTTGCTTTCATCCCATATTTTAATAATAGAGTTATAGTTACCGAATAGTTCAACCAAATGATTTCCAAGTTAGTTATTTCAAAGAAACTATAATACTTATAAATATGTTGAGTTAATATTTGAAGCAAAATAATTAAAACGTTGCTGTTAGCATTATCATTTTGATTTTATAATAAAAATACGTATTATACAAATAAAACGTTTATATAAATAATACATTCAAACAGCACTGAAATTCTTGTTTGAAAACAGTGTCTAAATTTCAATTTTCAATCTGAAATTCTATATATTATAGTAACACAAACAAAATATTTTCGAAAGTATTCTTGAAATGTAAATGACAGTTTAATTACAATTATTTGAAACAAATTATGTTTGAAAACAATTATTTGATTTTGAAATGAATAAAATTTATTAAGTAAAAACAAAAAAGATAAATATTGTATTATCAACCATTCAAAATATTGTATATTAAAGTAAATTTTATTTTGCAAATAAATTAAAGGTTTGAATTGGGATAAAAATAGCTATAGATCTTTTTATACCGTGTTTGCTCCCAAAATGAATCATATAAATTTATTTACACAGTGTAAAGATATCCACTCCAAAAGTAGAGTATATGAATTTTCGTAATGTGAAAACGTCTTGATAGATTATTTTTTATGAGAATTGTTTGGATACAATTTTTTAACTCAAAAGACATCCAGTGCTGCATTTTTGGATTTTTTAAATCCGGCAGAGAGGGAGTCAAACCCGCATTCCCCGGATTGCTAAGCGCGCACGCTGCTAAATACACTACCAGAAAAACAAAGAATTTTTTGTGTTGTTAATTCAGTTGCAAAAAATATTTTGAAAATTTATTTCGATAGTGTTATAAAAAATATAAGCAAAGAAAATACTTTGTTAAACTTTTTTTGACAGCAAACTGTTAAATTCAAATTAATTACAATTACGCGCTAAGATCTTAGTATTTTTATAGAAACAATGATGCAGTGGTCAAATTCTATGTTTTTGAAAACATGTTACATTTAGAAATAAAAAGATATAATTTTAAATTAAGCTGTAAAATTTTCAAGTTAGTTTTGTTAATGAATTTAGATTGATCGCATTTGAGTTTATTTAAAATAAAAAAACCGAAAATCAATTATCTCCGGCAGAAATGTTAAAAATAATTTCTTTCATAACAAGTTTTTCTTTCATGTACTTTCGTGTTTTGAAATATTGATTTTCATGAGGATTGGTCTTCATTATTTTATGTCTTAAAATCATAAAATATTATGTATAAATAGCGACTTGAACTTAAAAAATACCGAGACATTTACAAAATTACGTCATTGAGACAATTAATTTTATAAAAACACGATTTTAATTTTAATCAACGATGACAGGAAAGGTCACGTCAAACATAACTGATGATATTTTCATGAATGAAATATACTTTTTCTTTCATACAATGGTAATTCAAAACAAAAACAACATATTTTTCGAAACATGTTACTTATGTAAGTCTTAAATATGATATAGGATATTATTTTTTGGCATTGAAAATACGTTAATATTGATGTTTTAGCGTGAGGTAGCCAAATATTCGCAACAGATGTTAGGTAGATGTTTCGAGTTTTCGCCAGAGGTTGTGACTTTTCACAGCCGGATCGAGCCTCCGAGCGCTTTTCCTGTCATTTGTGTTTCTTTTGTCAGGAAAACTTTCAAAGTGACGATAAAATATTACTCTCAGTTGTAAGATTTTGTTTTCTCTTTAGGACTTAGAGGCGAGAAAAAACACCAACCGGTACAAACCATAGGAAAATTATGATGTATGACCGACATTTTTCTTATCAAGAATCGTTTACACAGCCAGTGTTCTAGCATAACAACAGTATATGCTGTAATAAATACTTCAAGGTTTGAATAAAAAACTCTAAATAAATCACAAAACATTGGTTTTTCTGTGTTGAACATGTGAAAAATTAAATTTTATAGTTGTTACATTTGTTTTGAAATAAATTAAAATACGCGCTTTTTCCTAATTGTAGTAGTATTTTTTGTATAATTTGAGTGGATGAATGTTGATTTACTTACTAAATATACATTTCTACAAATTTTAAATTATGATAAGGTTCCTTATTAACTTGTTATACTCATATTTTTATTATTTTTTTTGTATAAATAGATGAACTAAAACGAACAAATAAGAATCATTTAAAGTTATGCGACTAACAGATATCTTAAAAATGCTTATACAAAGTTGTATAACAAGTCGATTTATGTGAAAAAACAATTTTAATATTAGTGTTTATATTAAGTTACTAATTTGGATAAATGATTTTTGTAATATCAGATGTTGTTTTTTTATTCATTTTAGCTATTTTTGAAATGAGGATTTAATAAATATGTATATAAGGAATCAAATAATCATAGACAAGTTTGAAACTGAATGCATTTTATTTTTGCTAACCCAGTGGTAATAAATTTATATTTTCTGAGAAAAGAATTAAATCAAATAAAAAAATCACCCAAGTCTGTTCTGTAGAGGTATTGAAAATGTAACGTCTTGCCCCTCTAGAATTTTGCTTTGGGCAACACAGATGTATTATTGTAACTATAACGTAGAGATAAAGAGATACGAAATAATTTTGAATATGAAGATTTTTCTCGGTATTTTTATCACTTAGTTATATTGTTTTATAATCATTCATTGAGACCATTCCAGAAATAAAATACTAATTAATTCAAATTCAAATTTTCTTAATTAACTCTTCAACGGTACCATATATTAAATATACATGTATTTCTGTTACTTAATTACATGTGACATTTAAAGTACATCAATATTTTTATTAAGTTTGTCGAGAATTTTCTTGGGTGACATAAATTTAGATACAGGTAAAAACGGAAGCTTTCAAAAAGCTCCGAGAAAAATGTACCGAACAAAGAATCGCGACAAAAAGGTATATTACCTGACTACTGCGCAACAAAGTCGAACTGAAATAACCGGATATTGATGCTCTGCTAACTTCCTGGACCGGAATTGCATCATTACAGGAGGACAGGAGCGATTGACTGAAACATATCGCACCGACAGTCAAGAAGCGGTGCTGAAAGGTCAGGTCAGGTTACACACGATAATAATTTGATATGTACACCGTGACAGAATCAAATCTTAGAGGTATATACGTAATATATTTTTCTTATTATATAAACATTATTTACTATACAAAGTATCAAATTTAATTAATCATTAGTATATATTAACATCCCAATATCACTTTTCACTGAAGGCATATCTATAAGTATTAAAAAAATACCATATCTTTATTTTTCATATTTAAAAAATCAATTTGATATTTAAAATAAAAATCAAATACTTTTTATATTTGGCTGACGTTTCTTCATGTTTTGAAGAAAAAACCTTTTTATTTAATCGAATGAAATTGTCAAATTTGACTATTATACCTTGTTAGCAACTCAAATGTTTTAACAGTATTTATTGTATGTATGTATATGTTAACAGTATTGTTTAAGTAAGTTTTCAGATGTATTAATAATGTATACGAAAAGATTAAAAGTAGATTCTCGTAAAACAAAAGTAAATTTCTTATACTTTTATTGTAGAATTTCCGGAGAATTTTGTTGCCTTGTTTCTTGGGTGGAAGAAAAAAAACTGCCATTACCGTCAAAAAATCTACCCATAAATTATCAAGTCATGCAAATAAATCGCAAGAACCGAATAAAAAATGAATTTATTTCTAATACCTTTTCAAAAAATGTCTGTAATTGAAGGAAATCGAGCGAATGAGATAAATTAAAGTGCGATATTTGCATACAAAAAAACCTCAGTAAAAATTTAAAAGCTCACACGGGAACCATTTACGTACAGCAAGGGACATTTCCTTTACTCCACAAAAGTAAATGTTTTCTTTCGATTAAAGCAAAGTGTAAAGTATCAAATATTTAAAAAGGCCCACTCATTCGTAAATACTTTAGCTTACGAGACCACCTGATTTAAAAATAAATACTGAAAGCTTATTTTAGGACTAAACCATTTTAGAATTAGCATTCGGATTCATTATAATAAAAAACTCAATGTTACTCTTCACATATTCCAGATTTTTACAGTAAATTAGTTGTGAATTCATTATTTTTTTTCACAGTAACTTAGTATTTTATCCGTTTTTTACTTTTTCGCAACACTGAAAAAAATACCGTCTTCAAACTTTCTTCTATATTTTATGATGTCATCTCAAAATAATGTATAATATAAAAC
The DNA here is from genome assembly GCA_022683975.1 of Rhyacophila evoluta. NCBI lineage: Eukaryota > Metazoa > Arthropoda > Insecta > Trichoptera > Rhyacophilidae > Rhyacophila > Rhyacophila evoluta. Next base: position 9,188 of record JAGVSQ010003460.1, on the reverse strand, counting down.
GATTCAACAATAATTTACGTTTAAATCTATTTTCAAAGCAATTTTTTAACCGTTCAGAATTAGTGTTTATTCTATTATTAATACAGTTTTGTTTTTGCTAAATGAAAAACTTTAATGTATATGTGTGTATATGCTACAACTATATAACTGTAGTATTAATTTATTATTCCATAACCCACTGAAACTTTTACTTTACATATAATATAAAATTATATACATTTAAACTACAATTAAAAAAATTGAAGTTTTTTACTAAAATGAAGCTGAATATACGCTAGTTTAAACAATTCATACTTGAAAACAATTTATCTAATAATCTCTGATAACCGCAGATTTTTAAATCGATTTACGTATGTGATAACTTTGATGTGGTTTTTTAGTAAATGAATATATTTTTGATAATGATAAGTTCTTGTCGTAATTTTGAAAAGTAGGTTTTATTTCAGATTTAATAACGTATTAATTAGGTATCCTTTACAGTAGAGAAAATGAAGAAGTTTATATTGTAATCAAGTGAAATTGTTTGATGAAAATTCAAGTCGCCTGAACATAAATTCCAGCCGCTCGCTTATCGGAAAACCCGTCGATAAATCTTCTCCCGCTGCCTCCAGCTATTGTTATTGCGAAAGTCCCTTTTTTCAAAAAAGCATTGTTGTATTCTTAAACGTTTTAAAGTTTAAATAAATAATTATGTTGACATTGAAACGCGTAATTGAAATATTCAGAGTTACTGCATTGGATACTTGTTCAATTACTCTTGTCATTTCAAAAGAAAAAGAGTTAAAAAAAACGATTCTAATAATTCACTAATACGTTGGAGCCATAACTCTATGATTTTTACGATAGTGTAAAAATCGAAAATCATTTTATCAAAAAAAATTCACATATAAAATAGCTCTAATTGATCCGCTATAATTACTTGATATTTCAATTTGAATACATATTCATCGTGATGAATATTTATTTTTAAAAATTTTGAAATGGAAAGTTTCTTTTATTCATTTGTAACATTATGTTTTATATGTCATAATTACTAAAATTTAATAAGTAAATAGAAAAGTCTTTTAAACAGTTTTTAAAAAAAATATTTTCTGTATTTTTTTTAACTAGAGAGAAATTTAAATAAAAACTTTCTTTTTTCAAATTTATTATAGCAACAGCTTTATGTCTCGATTTTCAGGTGATTTTTATTTAAAAATCTGTTAATTATAAAAGGGTTTGTTGATAAATTTCCCATTATATAAAATTTTCAATCTCTAAATATTTGATGTCTAGGTTTGCTTAGAGAGAGAGAAATAATGTCAAAGTTAATTGATTTTCAGAAGACCGAGACATTTTCATTAATATTTCATTGGTGACATTCAATACAAACATTTGAACCTGGTTTATTTGCAATATTGGATATAAAATTATTAAGAAAACCATAAGATATCTTAGTTTTAACTCATTTTAACAACTTTTAATTAAAATATTAATCATGTAATACATATTTTATAATTAAAGTTATCGGTAAAAAGTAAAAATCTCTGAATAAGTAAATGAAATATAACTTTATAATTAAGGCAGTCTTAACCTTAACCCTTTACATGGGTAGTGCTTACCTTGTCCACTTAATTAAAAGTGGTGCGTATAATTTATGAGCCAATGAATAAAGGAGTACGTGAAATGTCATTAAGGTTACACTTTTCATAAAAGAGTTTTTAAATTGTAACGATCAGAAAAAAACGTGCGTGTGATTAAAACCTAAATAATACAGTTTATGTAATAAAGTTTTTTAATTGGTAAGTATAAATAATATAGGAATTGATGTTATAGAGGTATGCTTCAATGAAATTTTATAACAAAAGTCTCGTTTATTCGAACACCATTTAAAACACGCGCGCTGTGACAGAGGTTAATTGCCCTTTTGGGATGACATATTACTTAACCGTTTAATATAATGAACAAAAATTGAGTAAAGTAAGATTCACATTTTGAATAAACGAATAAACGAGTAAAACACTGTCACTATACATTAAATTGCAAAGTAATGAACGAACTGTCATCTTTATTTCAAATAATTACATATTTTGACAGAATTTCAACCATTTATTTACTCAGATACCCGTAACATATTTACTCTGTCAAAGCTTTTCTGTTAATTTAAAGTGTATAGCTTGAACAAATAAATATGCTTCCTAAAGTATTAGAAGCGAAATGAAACTGAGATAAAAGCCAAATTCATTTATTTTATAATGTTATCTCAGATATTGTTGATACTAATACTTTATTAAAAACACTCTTAAATGATTAAAAAACATATTTTTATACTAATAAAGTTCATACACATTAAATTATTCAAATTTATTCACTAACTATAGTAATATAACTGATTATGATATTAAACTCTAAATTATTTAAAACTGGTAAACTTCCATATGTGAGTTTGTCAGTTTTAAATAATTTAGAGTTTAAAATCAATTTTCATCAAGCACCATCAGTCAAAAATATTAATGATAATGATATACTTATACTAGCGTGTTATCTGCAAATAATATTAATCATTTATTAAATATTTTATTGTAGTGATAATAGTTGGTCAAGTATAAATTAGATGCGATGATATTATATGATAACACACCTTCCTTAAATTGAGTCCTAATTTTATTAGATTTTTTTTTCCTACAAATTTAGATCCTGAGAAATCGTGATTTAAATTGTCTCTATACAAATTATACGTATAAGAGGGTTAATAAAATTTATGTATAATGAGCAAATAAAAAGCTGTGTAAAAAGTAAAAGTAAACATAATAACGTCCTCATTTATTTCAATTGAATACATTTACAAAAATAATTTCTGACCCTCGTTAAATTTTTAATCACGTTTAGATGGCTATACGTTCTATAGAACTATAAAGTTCGGAGGATTTACCCGAAATAAGTTTCGCCAATGTCAACACACCTGACCCACTATTGAACCATCTGGCTATAAAGTATTTTCGTCTTCATCACGTAAATATTGGTGATTGAGGTAAAAGAGGATCGTTATTTCACATAACTTACGTTAATTATTAGCACATGTGAAATATTAGCATCTAAAGTTTCCAGAGTCAAGTTTACGTAACATCGATTTAAATTTTGTAACTAAATGTTCGTTTCTTTTAGAATTTCAACATAATTAATTATGAAACTGTTTGAGTAAAGTTAGGATAACACGAAAATAATAAATCGTTTATTTGAAATAAATAGTTCTGTGGATTATTCATGCGGCTGTTAATCTAAATCAAAACTTAACCTTTCTTCAAGAATGTTTAGATTCACTACTCAATGGGTAGAGAATACTCTTCTTAGTGTTTTGCATTGTAATAGTTATTTATTATACGACACACACAGATATCAAATAATCTAAATTGCGTTTGATACTAATATATTATAATCAAACGAGCTTTAACATTTCATTTATTGTTTTTCGCTCCTACGTGGTGAACTTTCCTTCTTATCAAAATTGTATATAAAGTAAATTTGTATAAAGAATGATGTAGTCATATATAATATAAATATATACAAACTAGAAAGTGATCTTTATCTTAATAGAGCCTTATATAATATCGAGATTTTAATTTTGTGTATTTAAAGAATCAAAACAGTTATATACTAATAATACGTGTCAAATTAGTCACAGCTATGTTTCTTGGAATATTGAAATAAATAAAACAGATTTACCATTTTTTTATACCATGTTTGCACCTAAAGTGGAGCATATGGATCTACACAGTGCAGAAATATCCACTCCAAAGCAGTATATAGATTTTCGAAACGTGAAGACGTCTTGAAAAATTATTTTCCACGATAATTGTTTGGTGTTGGGTGTTCAGTCCTCCATTTTTCGATTTTTAAAATCCGACAGATGGGGAATCGAAAATTCTCCGGATTGATAGGCGCGCACGCTACTAACTACGCCACCGGGGAGACAAAATTATATTAATTACGTTTTTAAAAGTAATGGCACAGTGTCAAGTTACGAGTTTTGTTACCTAAATATTGGTGGTTGAGGTAAAAGACGACCGTAACTTTACATTTACAATCTTAATTTGCTAGAATGTATAAAAACTTTCATTCAATTATAAAAAAATATTTTATCAAAAAAAATTATAGTTTCATATAGAATTCCGTTGAAATGAATTACAAGATTTGAAATTTTCAAAGTAAAATTATTATTTACAAATCTTTAAGTTTTCAAACATATTTGTAACAGTGTTATTGTATCTCTTTTTATATAATTTACTTTTGAAAGTTAGTAACTTTCACACAGAAGTTGTTTTAGCTAGAAATCTGCACATTATTATTTTCTAATCATATTGTGTGACATTCACATTCAAATAAATGTAGGTGAATGTTAGAAGGTCAACTTTATTTCGTCTGCTCTGTTCCAATAATATCAAACAGTTTTGTGAATGTGGCGCACGTAGCTGACGGCCAGGGGTCAATACTAAGTTACGAGTATATTGTATTTTGCAATTGTCGATACTACCTTGGCATATTATGAAATATTTAAGAAAATTACCGCCTAAACGAAATTATTTTTGACGTGCTCGAGATTGCGGTTGATTGATTTCGGTTGATACAATAATTGTTTATTCATAATAATTGGTGAGTACATAATGTTTGACGTAAAGTTTTGTAACGCTTAAATGTAACATGTAGTATATGCCTATTATAGCAATTAAATTAAATTCTTCACTCAAATTCAAAAATCCACAGAAAAAATACACGGAATACTACTAAATTGGCGTTGGATGTTAAAAAGAAAAAAATATAAATAATACCAAGTAATAACAACTTTGTATTTGTATTGTAATTAATAAGATTTGCGTCAGTTATTTTCACAATACAGTTGTATAGAACAACTTACTTAAATGTGATTTGTATTTTGACAATATTGTAAGCGGTATTTGAGTGAGAAATTATTTCAAAAATAAACATCGATGATTAATATCATTAAGAACTGTTGTTTTATGCATCAATGTAAAAATATTAATTTCACAAAAAGATAGTAAATTCATTCAAACTCAAATACAGCTTCTCACTATCAAAGCTGAAGAAGTAACCTCAAATGTATTTCCTGAACTTGTATCTTGAGACAAGAATAAATGATAATATTGTAATACTTATACTGGAGTAAGAAAAATAACAAATAGTGTATATTTAAGTATACTAACTACTTAATTTTTCAAAATTTCTTTCTCTGATATAAATATTATGATGTGATTTATTTAAACTAACTTACCATAGATAATGTTGTTATCTTACAATAACGTAACCGCAAAATTTATAGGACGATCACCATTCAAATAAATTCACCCATCGCTACCTAAGTAAACGTAATCTATGCACGAGTATGCTCAGGCGCTTAATCTAAGGTGATTCGATTATAATCTCCTCATATGATGATGAGTTAGCACGTTACGTTATTCGAAATTTAACACATACAGTGGTTTATATATCACATAATATATTTACGGTAAAATACAATGATATCTATAGATATAGTTGGCTTAGATAAAAAAAAAAACAATTATAATTATCGATACAGTTATTTATTATATATTCATTAGTGAATAAATTGCTGTTACAAAAACCCTTATAACTAATTTCATATAAAATGTCAATAATACTAAGTTACTTTTCATTCTCAAAGATGTGTGATGCACCATTACTAAAAAGTATTAAATGCTTCATTATTATATAATACTATGTTTAAGGTTGATAATTTATCGTTTGATTATATGTTAACGGTAAATACTTAAAGATGAAGTAATTATAATATGCTATAGTCTTATTAAAATATTATATATTTTTTATAAATTTCAAATTATTAATAGCTTTGAATAGTAAAATATTCAATATGGCGGTATACTATGTGTTATTCAATGCAATATTATGAATTGCGGTATTCAATGAAGTCATAATATTTGGGAACAATTTTCGTATTAATTATTCATAGAAGATTGAATATATTCGTTGTTGGTTCAAAATAGTTTGAATTATAATAATTTTGAGTAGGGCTGCGATGGTATAAGTAATTCATGACAGCGTTATCATAGATTCGTTATGAGAAACGTTAATAACGTTAAACGTTAAACGTTAATTAAACAGCAAAATGTCGTGGATTTACGGGTTAAGTGATGCTGTACTCTTATTGTAACCGACCCGGAAAGGTGATCTGTTATAATACTGAGAAAATACATGATGTTTACCACGCTGTATATTCGTAATAAAAGAAAGGAAATCCCAACTGAACACCACAAATAAATTATACGTAGATACCTCAGTGAGGTTACTAGGATACGTTTCTGTGTACAAAAGCTCCTTGAAAAGCTTTTATCCAACACTGGATTAGCATTGGTTAATAATAATGGATAGCATTTCAGTCAGAAGTTTGACGGCTTAAAGTATTTTCACTTACATTTTTCATAATATATTTGAAAATCATTTTTTGCAGAATATCAATGAAAGCAAGTGTATATATCTCACTTTTTCTAGTCACGTATTTTATAGCAACGATTTTTGTTTGGGGTCCATCTTTCGATCCCTTAAGCGAAAAAACGTGAGTCACTTTTAATAAGAAACATAAGAATAGCGATATTTTTTGTCTTCTTAAAGTCTCAAGGGTGAAATCTGTGGTTCCGAATATTATTTCAAAGAACGTGTTGTTCAAAATTACAAACGTTAAATGAATAACGAGCTTTATTTATTTTTGTTTTTTATCCACGTTGATATTATTATTTATATCTAGTAATTAACTCAAATACATCATTTAAATGTCAGAAAACACAATTTATGAATTTAAATGTCATTTCACTCTAGTAAACCTTTAAAAAATTCCTACTTTTTTGTTAACAATGCATATTGTTTTGCTATGAATAAATCCATATAAAAGATAAAAGTCAATGGTTATTTTATTATTTATAAATAAACATTTAAGCTTCCCACATTTGCGAAACCATCTATGAAATACGAGTAGCTTTTTAGTGTTCGATATTGCCTAGTCTAGAGTGAAACAAGACTCTTCACATACTCTGCCGCACGTCGGTGGAGATATTAGAAAATATTACATACAATTTTTTATTCATAGTTTGCTCTTATATATAAAAAAATCATCTATTCTTTTACCACATGACATGATAAAAATTATAATAAATAACAGCTTGGCGTTTTCTTTTTTTTGAAAATTGTTTTTTCTCTCATAAAAATATTTTTTAGATAAATTAACACTTATATTGTTCTAGATTTATATTAAATTTTCATACTTCTGAGTCCAGGTATCTATCTGCTTTAATTAGTATACGCCACAAGAGGCACTCTGAGTGATAGAAATTATATTTTTTCCATATAAATAACAATTTTGTTGAACCTTTCAAAACCTTTTAAGAAGATACAACATGCGCAGATGAAAATAATAAATATTTTTCTTAAGTAATACTTTTTTGTGTGATTTGATTCCGAAGTAAAATATGATTATTTTTTCGATAATACAATTGGTCAATATTTTCATATCAATATACATTCGTCAATTGTATCCAAGATGCGAGTTTCAATATATTTAAAATTAGTTTTATTTGGAATTTAAATGCCATGACAGCTTAGAGTGATAAAAATGATTATATGTGATAATAGAAATCAGATAAATTCATTGTTTTATATCAAAATTATAAACATTAAATCCTGATGAAAACTAGTTGCATGCGTTGGAAGATCACACACTAAACTGTAATTTTGCAGGGTAATTTAAACAAGTAGTCAGGCAGCGTCGAAACGAATAACATACCACTTTTGTAAAGGCGATGTGACCGATTAATTTCTTTAAGTAAATGTCAGAAACTTTTCCCCAGTGGTGAATTTTAGACTTTGATGAGAATAAAATGGCATTTTATGACTAATAAATTTTTATTTCATGAATAGTTTATTTTTAATGTGGATAGATTTGAAATGTTTGACATTTAAAATCAAGTAAACCATTCTAATAAAATATGGTAAAGTAAATTAATTTCTACAAATTATTAATAGATATCGTACTATTTTTAAATTGAGATAATTATTAGCGAAAGTAAAGGCATAGAGTACAAAAATATGAAATTATTATTATTTACGTTTCAAAAGTTTATGACAGCATTGTTTTTACCAACAATTTCAGTAGGGCTATCGATATTGGAATTATTTTTCGTTAAGATTATCAATCTAAGTTTTATATCTAATTTTCAAAACATTTAAGTTACTTTTGTTGAAGTTTTTACCCAAGTAATATTTGCATACATACTCTTGGGTTGTCCCTGACACATATCCATTAGCGGTAAGAATTAAATTCTAGAATTTAGAAAAACAAATACTGTTATTATTATGATATAATCGCGTTAAAAATATCTACAAGATATATTTGAAAACGAACAATGAATTAATCGCGGAGTTCTCTGATTATTAAGTATACTCTAATATTATGTAATATTTTTTCAGCAAAAAATATCGATACAATGTGCGAGGAATAATTAATTTGTACGAACGGCTTCATTGAAATAAATTGTTAACTTGTTTTTATTCAGAATACAAATGGGCATTAAGGTCTATCGACAGCTTCGATAATAAATTTTCCTTTCACGGAGTGGACAAAAAATAATGTTGATTAATGATGAAGTATTGCGCACTGTGGAATGAGTGCCAGACTAATTGAACACTATACCTTTACTTACACACAGCGGAAGTTTTCCACTCGTCCCTCAGGACCGATCCAACCCTGGTGTCTCCGCGTATCTTTCCACTCAGCTCCAATTTCCTGTCGAAAGATTTTCAAATTCTTGGAAATTCAAAAAGCCAATAAACGAATTGAGTTACACGTCAAAGAAACTTGTAATGCCCTCCCAGGTTAGAGTAAATACAAACTTGTACGGAAAGTTTATTCAGCATGTGGAACATTTTATTTGAACCTTTAAATAAATTTTAAAACTTGTAAGTCTTATGATAATATATTCTAGAAACTGTCTAAATATTTTGCATGGTTCACATAATATAATTTAAAAAAAGAATACAAGTAATATGATAGAAAAAAATCAGTTTAGATATTAATTATAATTTTACAGAGCTTAAAATTTTATGTGTGTTACTAAATTCTTTGACCTACATCCAAATTGAAATATTTTTTTGTGTCGCTATCATTA
>JAGVSQ010003459.1:0-21567 GCA_022683975.1 Rhyacophila evoluta | reverse complement strand
CTGAAGATGCCGAAAGGCGAAACCCGGGTCGCTAACAGTGATCACACATATGGAACTTTACCAGTTTTAAATAATTTAGAATTTAATTTCAAATATACATAGAATATCACAGTCAATATCAAATTAAACTAAAGTATATTGAAGTGTTTTAATTTAAATCCGCAAGAAGAAATATATTTATATCACATCCACTCCGAATATTTAAGCATACAAATTTCCAAAAACATTCTTCAAAGATCCTTTGCGACAAAGATTCCTTATTTGCCAATTGATCGACCCATCAAATATCCAGTTTAATTTATGCTTTAATCTTTAACTATTAGAGTAGTATGAACGTACATGTACGTTCTTGCGCCCTGTCATCTTGTTTTCAAAGACATTCTTTTATTTTGTAATATCATATTATTATTTCATTTAATATAAATATTGGATAGATCTATCAATGATACGTGGATGTCATTTTTGGCTAGAAAAAATGTGAACGTTACGAAAATTTAGTAATAAAAGAGTTGACTTCAGCATTCGCAAATTCCCTTTTGCTCGTCCGATAATTATTATGTTTTATAAAGAAACGAAAGATTATTCATAGTGCTGTCCACAGAAATACACAAAATGCCACATAAATCAGTCATATTTATTTCAAATTTAATCCAAAGTACTCCTTTCATTCCGAAATGGGTGCAGCCACATATGGTAACGTTATACATATTATTAACAATTTGGATTAACTTTTCAGTTTATTTTGTTCATTGCTTGGAAAAAAGAGTATTTTTCACAAATTATTATATCCGATTTGATTGATTTTATGATATTCGTTGAATTGATAGCAGTAAAAGATTTTAGTGCTTAAAACGTCTGTGCATAACAAAATTATCCACCAATGAAAGGGTTAAGTATCGTGCTATCTGTCACTCCATGAAAAATTAAATCTAAGGGAAACGCAAACTAATGGAAAAAATTACTTCCATAATAAATGTATTATTATAAAACCTGTATGTAGATTGTTGTTGATATTTAGTTTCGTTGTTTTATAAAACACAAAGTTATATCAAGATAATTTTCAATTGCAAACTGAATTTCTTGGAAAATTCAATTTATAAACCACTACGGCACTGTATATATATTGTTTACATAATACGCAAAAAACATGCTACAAATTTGATGCAATAATGTGGATTCTATTAAAATTTTACAAACAGCTTCAATTGTAACATATAATCTAAACTTTTGACCGACTTTGACTGAGATAGATTCAAACTTATTTTCTGAAGATTAATTAATTTTATTCATCTTGTTATTACAAATTTATTTCAATATTGCCGTATACAATATTTTTAACCTCGTGTTCATCATGAATGATAATTTTAAACGTTATATATAACACATTTGACCTAAAATGGCATTAAAAATAATTTCCACTTTGCTTCGATCAACCATTCGGGAGGATTTTTGTGACAGACGGGTCCATAAGTGTATTTCCCGTTTTATAATATAGATCTATGTGTTTTTAATAACCTCGTCCGCTTCCAAAGTAGGCCAAATGCATCTACACAGTGTGAAGATCTCCACTCCGAGAGTGGAGTATATGAATATCCACAATATGAAAGCACGTCTCCACATATTATTGTTGTCTCCGCAGTAGCCAAAGAGGAAAGCGTGTGTGGCTCGCATCAAAAGAATACGTGCTCGATTTTTTATCTTAAAACTATGTTTTCTAAGGTTTTAAAATCGTATAAAATATCAACAAATTGTTGTACTATAATATTTAATTTTCTATCAATAGTGAGCTACTTTTAGAAAAAAATTAATGTGTACGTTTTATGTTTATAAAATGTACAAATAAATTTGGAACATCCATATGATAGTCATTAAAATTTTATAACTTGATTAATTAAGCAAGACTAAAAAATCAGTTTCTAAGTATAACTAAATTTATAAAATACTCATTTAACAACCTAAATTGCTATTTTTAATAACAAAACTTTATACAAATTCACCAAAAACACAGCAATCTTACCAAAATACGAAATAATTTAAAGATTTCCTTTCTTGAATTGAAAACTAATAACATGAAACGTTCAAGCTTGGAGTTAGATAAAAGATGGTTTTTCGTGAGCCATAAAGTTGGCAAGATGTGTGCCATTTCGAAGACGGAATGCTCTGCGTGCTACGTTCTACTAACAGGAGGTTTTAAAGCTTCTTTCAGTGAATTCAAACAATTATAGTTTAATTGAAACTTGTAAGGTTTTATTTTAATTTATCTGCTTTATTATAAACCAATTACACTATCGGATACTTGGAAGATCTTCATTTATTTAATACAAAATTTGATGGATATAAATCAAACTCCAAAATTAAACGTATGTCGTAATAATGAAGAGGTACGCATATTTTCAGTATTGTTTGACTAGTAAATTAATTAAATGCTTAGAAAATATTATATGTATTGATAAAAATACGCCAATAACAAAATAATTACAGCACAGCTACCAGGAATAATTAGTTCCTATTTTTTAAATCACCTCTAAATTATAAATTACTTTGAATAATTATCTCTAATTGAAGTAGAGTTATTTCCAAAGCATTACACAGGAGTTCAATTTATATCCCATCACTTAAAATGTGTATCACTTGAACTTATACGCATCTTATACAGACATACATATAGTTACCATATACCCAATATTGTATACAAGTCTCCCAACTTCTTCAACTTCAATTATGTTGGTATTATGCTAATGTTTGTCACGTGTTTCTGCCAAATAACAGTGTATTGTGCCTAATAAAATAAGTTTTTGTATCAACACTTATAAAAACAAGTTGTATTGAAATACTAATGCAGTTTTTCATCCGTTTTTCACTTTTTCCGTCAGCACTAGATTATTTCTATAAATTCTATTGGTAGAAATGAATCAATTCAAAATTTTAACTACGTATTCTATATATGTATAGATTTTTTTTTCGTTTAATTTTGTCTCTTCAATATTTATGTTTTATTTTTTTTATAATCAAAGGAACAACCTTCTAAAGTCAGGATCCGTGTTCCAAGATTCACACCCACACGTTACAGTAACGATGATTAGGTTAGTAGATATTGGACATAAATTCGAAAATACTTTTTAGTTTAATATTCATTTATAAATTTTATTATGCCGGTAAATAATGAAAATATTGTGATAAGTAAACGTTTCTGTTCGAATTCCAGCGTTAGATATATAATATAAAAGAAAGTACCATCATCTTTAGTTCTACAGAAAATTACGTCCAATTTATTGGTATTTCAATGACATTATTAAAAATATTTTTTTCTTAGTTTAAATCAATTTATAAAATGTTGAGAGCTACTGTATCGCTCGACGAAAATGGATACCGCATCGGTTCACCGTATCATTTCGGCTTGCGGATATTCTTTGCGGAATAGCTCCGATCGCGATCCGATCGACGGAAGGCAGAAAGAGGAAACACCAAGGGAGGCTGCATCTGCCTTACAACTCCCACTCGTTACAATAGTAAAAGTGACGTACTCAACTCGAGCTTATTTATCATCATCACAGCTTTTGTAAATTGTATCATTAAAAGATTGCCATCATTTCAAATTTAAAAAGGTAATATACTAGACTGAGACAGACGTGATAAACTAGGATCAAAATCTACCTTATTTATCTAATTTAATATAATTTACCACAGCCCTCCGATATATACTTCACCATGTGAACATCCACGTAGCGTGATTTGAAAAAGAAAACGTTTTTTTAATTAATTAGATAGTTTATCTAATATTATATACTGTAATTCTATTTTCCTACAATACAGCAATCATATAGCGCTTAAAAAGCTCAGATACCTTCATATATTTACTTGCATGTATTAAAATGTCAATTTTTTTCATCTCCTGAATATTTGACGGTTGGTATATTGGACAAACAAATCCTAAGCCGACGATATGACAGTTCACGCTTTCTATTTGCAAGAAATCTTAGTGTTTTATATTACTATAAGATAATTCTATCATTTAATTGCTATTATTTTTTAAAGAATACGAATGCTGGTCTGCTACAATATGTTACAAAAAATCAAAACTCTCTGTCCACTGCTAACCACCACTACACACTACTTATAAGAAAAATAAGTTTCTTCCAAAATTAAAATAATTCTTAATAATAACCTAACCTAACCTAACCTAACCACCACTACACACTACTTATAAGAAAAACAAATTTCTTCCAAAATTAAAATAATTCTTAATAATAACCTAACCTAACCTATCCTAACCACCACTACACACTACTTATAAGAAAAATAAATTTCTTCCAAAATTAAAATAATGCTTACAAGTAATTTCTGGGGTTTTTAAATTTGACAGTGTATTAATAATTTATGTATCTTGAAAAATTCATACGTTATCAGTCGATTGCAAAAATATACAATATTTAAAATATACAAATATTCAGTTGATTTCAACGTGGCTGATTTTCATCAAACAATAAAGTAGATAAAAAAATATTCCAATAAAATATTTTATGCGTTGCATATTAATTTGATTTATTCATTTTGAGAAATATTCTCCATATACGTCACTGTAAGTTTTACCAAAACAACGCTCAGGCTCGGTCGGATTTGGATTGTGTCGGGTGTGAGTCGTTGGGTGGTTGAGGGAGGAGGCATTGGCGTCGAGGTGGTGCGCCGCTTTCCCAAAGCGCGGGCGTCTGCAAAAGATAACCGAGCATCGCAAAGCCAAATAACACCACGATATGTCTTGTACTCAAAGAAAAACCAAACGATAAAAAAAAAACTTTTTAAAAATAATTTTATACCGACATATTTAATAACTACAATAATATCGACTTCAACAACTTTGAGCAAATCAAATAATCAATTAAATAACCAATTGAAAAAAAAAATCATAGCTCGACTCTCATAACTTTTTAATTAATTTTCACTCATCTCGTTGTGATTCAATTTTGTACTAAAATACAGACGAATAAAACAGTATGCGTAAAAATATAAGCGATTCGATGGCTGAATCTGCAAATCAGCTAACTCCACCCATGGTCGGATAACCTTAAAAAAAATTTTCATGCTATTTTATTCAGTGTCTATTTTTCTATCGCACGCACAATGCACAAAATTCACAAAAAAAATGAAATACATAAAATCACTCGCACACGCCTGCTAATTTCATACAATATATTGTACATTCACTGAAGTTTTTGGTTGTTCCTAAACATTTTATAGTAATGGAGTTGGCTGCTTTGCAGACTAAGACATCGAGAAGGTCTCTTATCGACAAGGCTAGAGATTATAACTAGTTAGAATAGGAATCACGCACACTCTTGTGCACGCCAACCTAGGTCTTGGGAAGCTGCTCCTGGGACACTTCTGGCACTTATGAAGAGCGCCTCACGTTCTTTACGCCACGGTATACGCCCGCATAACGGGTGTGGAGACGTGGCGAGTAGTGGAGGGGGAAGAATATTTCTAAATACACTAAAATACTTATTTATATATATTATGATAATTAAGTAATTTGATAATTTAATTAATTAATTAAACTAATTTAATCGTTAATCATACTTTAATATAAACGTTGATACCGTAAAATATAACATAAAGAAATAATATGCGTACATTACATTGAATAATAATTTGTGTAATATTATATAAATAAACATGAACAAATCGAAAAAAAATATTTAGACAATCTTTATCATAGAAATAATTATGCATACTTATTTATAATTTAACTAGACATACACACATCAAATTAGTTTCAAAATAAATTTCCATTGGCACGGAAAGATCATGCATGGAGGTTTTGGAATCTGAAATCGGTGACGTATCGGCAAATCTCCTCTGATCACATGAAATGGATTCGTCGATGCATCAAGAAGGATGTAGCTAAATATAATTTTAAAGCTATTCATGAACTTAAGGTATATTGTAAGTAGGTTTGAAGAAGACACATTCAATTGAAATACTTATAATAGTTTGAATCTCACACAATATATTTTTTTCAACTTTACATATTAGTTGACAGAAATCCATTTATTTCTAAAATTCTTCATTCCGATACTATCATACAATAAAATCTTGACAAAAATATCATTCAAGTGGTGATACTGTAAGTTGACTTGTTAGTTATTTCCATCTACTTCTAACTTGAAGATCATGTGAATATATATAGTATAAATATTAATTTTGGTATTTATTTTTCTTTGGCATTAGTTAGTTATCCCCAAGATATCAAGTCAAATAACAAGACACAATGCGGAGATTCTTGCATATGATGTACCATATGTTCTACCTAAGGAATGGACACGGTAAAATATTATTTCTTGATTCAATGGAACTCATCCATATACCTTAAGCACTTACAGTCCACATTTACTGCGCTAAATCTTTCACGAAAAAATGACATATTTCAAAAAAATACCAAATTATAATAATTATAACATCATAAACGTATGTATGTACATATATCGCTAAAGTTTTAAGCCCATAACTCGTTCGTAAAAGCTAACTTCATATCATTCGCACTTTACACTATACAAAAACGGACTGTGTGAGTTGGTTTTAATGCAATTGCTTGCCTTGAAGGCTTGAAGCCTCATTTCGAAGCGAAGAATTTTATAATATTGTACAAGCAAACACTTTTACCCATTCAATTGCATTATATAATAAATAACTACTAAATTATAAACATCTTTATCATTTTTTCAAATGATAATTCCTGAGAATAATCATTCGGTGTTCCAGTATTATTAAATTAATCATATTACGTTTAAGTCTATCACATGGTTATCAAAACTTTGCAGATGTAATAATGTAAACCTTTACATTTCCCCGAGCTTGTCTTCTTTTGTCGTAAAAAAGTACCCCAGCAAGTAGAATCGATGTTGGGTAAGTCGAGATCCTATCAGCGGACTCAATTGCCCGTGCCAAGCGTTGTCAGATGACACCCTCCTCACACTTCTTTTCACTCCTAACTGAGGCACCTCTCCTTCGACTTACTATTTACGATTTATAATTTTAATCGTTTCCCGACAAACATTGTTAATTTAACTACCATAATAATATGATTACATAAATATGTATTGAAAACATATAGATATTTTTATGTAAGAAAATTTAAGACTTAATATAAATTAAAAACCGAGATTCTTTTCAATGTTATCATTGTAAGTTACTTTTAAATTTATTGAGATCGTGATTAATACCTTGGTTTTTTTCAATTGCCATTGTATTTACGACACATGTTCACTGACCTATAATATATATAAAATAAAAATTATTGAAATAAGCCAAGCAATCATAAAACCACAGATAAATTTGCGTAGATTCTATGTCATAAGTGATAAGAACAACTCTGTCAGAAAATTCATCTTGCATAAAATAAATTTCTTCGAGATATTAAGGCTCCAGAATACGTATGATTAAGACCAGGTGTAAGAACGAGGTGGATGAATCACGAAAGCATTGCATAGTCGTAGTCGATTGAATGAATACTTTCAAATTTAAAAAAATAAATGCTCATTTTCATCTGGCGCCAGTGTTAATAATCATTTTGTTTTTTAACCCAAATTGAACGAACAAAAATATGTTTTTTTACAATTTTATAAAAATTGAAATAGAGAAAATATTCAATACAATGGATTAATAAATACTTATCAAGAATGTATAATGTATTAATACGCTGAAAATTAATCTGTTTATCTCGTTATAGTATTAAGCTCAAACTCTTCCAAATTCAAAACTTAATTTTTTGACGACCAAATCAAAACTTCAATTTCTATCTGTGTATATATGAAAATATGTGCATTCTTGTAACATTGCTTTATCAGTTAGAAATACAAACATGAACCATAATTATAAGTAATTTGCAGGCTTATGTTATTCACCAAACAATGGTGGGTAAATTATCAAGACATGACTGTTGTTACGCGTACAAATAAATTATAATATAACCTTTAAATATGTTTTTCGTTCCTCGATTCAACTCTGCCTAACATTCTTTCCCTTACCACACCCCAGGAGAAAAAGAAACATCAGAGGAAGGAAGTCATCTCCCACAGCGAGTTGTAGGCAAACAAAGATACAGGGAAGTTTTTAGTAGCTTCCTTTATCAGCTTGATGGGATTTGGGTGTTTTGTGTCTGTAACTGTTTAGAAACGCATAAAGTGGAATTGAAATTTTGGTTTAAGGGTGCCATCGAAGCTGTTTATTCAGCGAAAATACGACTTTATTAACGTTTGGTTTTTGTTTTGATCAAATTCGCTAAATTTGTCTTTTTTCTCCGCTTATCTTCTTTATATAGGAATATAATAAACTTTACGTTAACTGCGGGTCGTCAAAATTTTAGATAAAACGTGAAATTTGAACACATATTTTAACTACTGAATCTTATACAAGCAATATCAATATATTCGCTATTCTTCCCGAGTGGTGGCCTATAGCTAAGCACCTGCTCTTTAAAGTTAAATGTTACGGATTCGAATTCGATGGTCGGAGAATTTAAATAAAATAAAACTAGGTAAACAGAATAAAAGGTGAACAATAAATAAGAACAATTTCCTGAAAATCAATTCTCGTAAAATATCTCCCAAAACAAGTCTTCAGATTTCGGAAATCCGTATACTCCATTTGGTAGTCTTTAGCGTGTCACTTTTGGCTGGTTATCTGCTATTTTCCAATTTTATTTTTTATACCATGGTCGTTTCCAAATTGGAGCGTATGAATCTACACAGTGTAAAGATATCCACTCTACAGAAAGTGGAGTATATATATGGATCGCCGCCTTGGCAGAATATTTTTTATGAGAATTGTTTGTCAGACACTTTGCTCAACTCAATGGGCATGCAGTCTAGCATTTTTAGATTGTCTAAGTCCGACAGATGGGGAATCAAACTCGCGTTCCTTGGATTGCTAGGCGCACAAGCTACCAACTACACTGCTAGTCAAAAACGATGTTGCTATCAAAAACGTGATAAGCCGGTTCAAGATAGTACTGCATATTCAAATACTATTGAATATAGAATATTAATAATTCTATAAATCATTTGTATTATTCACTGAAACAGTAACTTTGAATTATAAAACAAAATTAATATCACCTGAAAATATGTATAAGCTTATTTTAAATTAATTTTGAATAATTTAATAACAAAAAGTTTTAAAAAATGTTTCACTTAAAAAATTACTAGTTTTTTATAATTTTATAAGCTAGTATTTTCTGCATTAGCAATAAGTAGATCGAAGCTTCGCATCTTGAATGGTAGTTCAGTATTACAAATATTGCATGTATAACCATAATTCTTTCAGAATGTATGGCGATCCAATTGCTCTTTAATTATAATACTAAGAATATTACGTTTATCTACATTTATTTTTCATTTTTAATATCTAAAATGTTTAACTGCGTGACAGTGTAACATATTAAATAATAACAAAAATATATGCATTATTATTAAATATGACGACGTAAGAATTAGTTCCATTGGGCGGAAAGGTAAATGATCGTTTAATTATTATTTCGTTTTATTATGTGAGGGATAATTTATTTGTTGGAAGACATTAACCATGAAACGTAAAAGACAATACAATTAATGTTTTACCGCCATAAGGCAACCGAAAGGTTAGTTCCGTTCATTAAAGGGTATGCTTTTGTTTCATCAAAAATACTGTTATGTTTTTTTCTGTAGTTTATAAGTTCATTAGAAGAAGTTCATGGGTGTAGAATAATATATTTCTAATTAATTCTGTATGCACGATTTTAACTGCTTTATCTTAAACATTTTAAGTGGCACAAATAATTACGAAAAACTGCTTAGTTGAATAAATTATTTATTCACTGTAAATGACGTGGAATGTTTTCATTTGGAACACGTCGATCAGGGAGCGGAGAAGCACCCCCTGTCTCCTTAAAAGTCATGTAGCGGCGCTGGAACTTACTAGGACACGTAAAGCGGGCGCCTTCGAAACACCTGAACCCTATTTGTCTTTTCTTCCGATTGATGTTACCATTTCATAGAACGTATTCAGCGAAACTATGGGTCCTCGGAGAATGCAAGACGACTGCCAGGTGACAGAGATTCCTGGAGGCGACACATGGCACCTATATGCTCCGTACAATAAGCGAATATGGCAAAAACAATTCAATATATCACGGTTTCCCAACCTTTTTCCGGTGGCGACCCATTTTTATAAAATCCATGTGATCCGCGACCTATATACAATCCAAAAGCCATTTATGAATAAGGTAATATAGTGAATATTTTTTTAGTTGACTGTATGAGTTGGCAACCCACAGGTTGGAAACCTGTGCAATATATAGTAAAACCTCGATATAACGGACCAAATATTAAAGTGAAGATGTTAGAAAATGGTTGGGAGAATCTGATGTCCAAGATGCAGCCATTTAATTTTTTAAGAGTTAAAAATTTCTGATATCTGTAGAACAATTCAGAATAATGCTGGATAATAATTAGCCAAAGAAAATGTTTTACTGCGTTAAGAAGTAGATGAAAATGACCCTGGGTATATACAATCATCATAACTTGATTATAAAATAACAGCAGATTTCAAAAGTGCAAATAAAACTTAATTCTTTTCTTGAAACTTTACTGGCCTTGTACTGTGCTATTTCTTTTCTTAATTTAAAAAAACCTTCTTTTATATAACAGACTTGTGGCTTCAGCGGAAGAATTTTGTTTTTTTAAATAGAGAAAAACTGCTGCTAAAAATGTTTTTTTTTTTTTTGCTGTCGACAAATAATATAAGTGCAGAAATAATATATGCATATATGTGCAAAACTCAAGTTTATTGATAGATCTCAATCTACACAATTATTAGAGTTCATTGAATTTTATTTCATTATAGTTGTCATCGAAATATATTCAAATAATAAATTAATTACGTTTTTCTACATTTTTTATAATCTCTACGTCTATGAAACAATAAGTCATTCGCGTTTTATATGGTTATTTATATTTTTTTTTTTTTATTTAACTTCAAAGTTCTTCCGATCTGCCGTTTTTACCAGAAAGAACAATGCTATATCCGCAAACCTTCAATAAAACCGTTTACCATTCTCATCGACCAGTCCAAGTAAAAAATTCACTGTTTTTACTTGGAATGTTTTTATAATATTATAAAAGGGGCATTTTACCCAAATAGTCTACCACACATTGGTAATAAAGCCATTATAGATAATAAAATAGACTTCATTTTTTTTCCTTTTCTTTCATCATTCACATACTATTATGTCATATGAAAACAGGGATCAAAAACATTGTTTTACGTATTTGATGTTCAAATAATTGTATCTACCGCAATATACAAAATAACTTCATTAATAAATTCAGCGCTCACATCACAACAATAAATAATTATATAATTGAATAGATTATTCTTGAGCATATGAATGCAATTTAATATGCACATATTTTCTATATCCATGTACCTAATTTCCATTCACAATACTATAACGCGCGAAACCTTGTTAAAAGTTCTAATTAATCTATGAAAATATGGCTATTAAAATGTCGCACTTCATAATTTTAATAGAATGGAATAGAATGATACCAAATAAATTATACCATATTTACATTGAAAAGATTATACCGTAGATGAACCATAGTTGAAATAATTTTGAGATTGCAAAAAGTTTGACAAGAAAAAGTCTGGCCGATTTTAAGGTTAATTTTTTACTATTTAAACTGTAAGAATAGATAAGCAATTAATAAGCTTACAACTGATATGCATAAAATTGACTAATTTGTATATAAATGTAACTCATTCGGAGCTTCATAGTTTACAAAAAATAAAAATATTTTTTACAGTAGAATCTGTTATTTATACTCATCCTAAATCTTATATGTTAATGTACCTATTGTATTGAGGATATTACAAGGTTACATAATGGTGTATTTATTCAATAAACAATCGTACAAATGTTTTGCGCCCATGGTCATTTTTTCATTGTGATCGATTGCGAGGGGTCGTAAAGAAGCTATCAAAGGGCAATTATTTTATATGACCTATTTCCGCGTGCGCCATCTTTTAGGTGGGCTAATTATTAATGAATAAAACCCAATAAATTTTAAGGTTTTTCTATTAGTATTCCTAAATATCAGTTATTGTATTTGCATTGCTATTGACGAACAGGGTGAATAGCGATGCAGACAGCTTTTATTTTTTAAAGTCTGTATAATAAGGTTACTTTCAAAACACCGCACTCTTTTTTTACGCGGTGGATACGTTCTACGCGATAACGTGTAAAAGATTTTGCTAAAATAAAAAATAAAAAATAAAAATCAATATCGTGTATTGTATTTTAATTTTACTAGGCAAAATCACATTAAAATATCGTAACAAAGAGTATTCACTATCAGACAGTATGTGAACCCGGTTAAGCACATTTGAGATATGCAGAGCCTGTATAATATTTTTTTCAAATTTTCGGGTTTACTGGATTTAAACAAGAAAAATTAAGGATTTAGTACGGCGTTATTTCGAAACCGTGTAAAAAGGCCCAGTGTATAGGATTCATACGATCCATTAACATGGAATATTAATTAGTCACTTTTATTTGCATTGAAATTAAATTTCTATGTTTAACACAATGCAAATGTAACAGTGATAACTTCTGAAATATGTAGAACGGGGCTTGCTGTTTGTTGAGAACGAGTTTGTTAAACATTAAACTAACATGTACTCAAAACTTGTATTGCATTATATTAACCAAGTCTATTTCGAATATAGTGAATATCCATAATATGAACATTGATTTCATGAGGATTATTTGCCAAGCAATCGCAAAACCTATTGGATATTTAGCCCTACTTCTCAGGACTTTTAAACCTCTATGCAGCCGCCGGACTTAAACCTTCAATCTCGCGTACCGAACAGCTGATCTTACTAATTAGTCACCGTGTTAACATCATAAAAATATATAACCAAGAAAACCTATAAAGATAAATACTATCGAAATTAAAGCTCCTTGATAGGTATTAACCAGTATTACAAATGACAGCTTTAAGCAGCGATTTTCGTATTGCATTTTTTTTAATTTATGATCTGCACCTTTTGCAGCGCGTGCTTGTTTAATATGTCCAACGGATATCCGGTGATCGATATTTTCACAAGCGACCCAAACGACCGAATAATTAATTACTTTAAAATCTGAGGCCAATATTATTTTAGGACTAATATCAAATAAATAAGATATATGTGTAATCTGTTTGTAATTTTTACAGTTTATACGTAAGCTTCGATAGTAATATTTACGAGTGACAAACAATTTGCTATGAAAACTTAGGAGTAATAATAAGCTATCAACGAATAGTAGCTTTAAGAAAGTTTAACGACTTTCAGACATTTTCTTCAATTCAAAATTCGAAATACTAAATAATACAATCAATGGCTCGATGTTGGATGAATTCAAATATTGTAAAAAAGTTATATTTGTTTATTTTGAGTTTACAAATATAAGTGAATTATTTTTAATTGTTGAAGAAATAAAAACAATAAAAATATAGACCACGTATTTTATTTATTCTTATCTGTTGCTTGTTATGTATCAAATTGTTAATTGATTTTATTGCACCTCATAAAAGTATTGTTTGTTGAATTTATTTAAACGATTTGATATAATTTTAGTAAAGCTATAGTCTCCTATATAATCCTATTAAACTATAAAACATTGAATTGACAGAGTGGCAAGAGACTGTGCTTCAGTGCTGAAGATTGCGTGTTTGAATTCAAAAGGTAAATAAGAAATTTTAAAAAAGTCAATGATACAGAACTAGACAACAATGAGTCAGTGCTAAGTAACAAGGTGACAACCGAATCTCAAAAAGAATATTTTTTCACATCACTGATAATCTTGTGTTTCATTGTTGGGGTGGACGTTATAACCATAGTCTCTAAAATTGACATTGGTGTTAAAGGAATGTGAAAAAACTATTAATAATAAAACGAAAAATATATTCTGTACATTTACAATTGATGGGATTATTTAACTACCAATTGACGATACATCGTGAATAGCTTAATTTTTCTAACAACGTAAATGTTTTCTGTTAGCGTTATTTTCAATTGTAACTCACTTTCAGCTAGGATCAGTATCAATTTTTCCCTTTACCATAAATTAACGAACTGTGTAAGTGGCGATAAAAAATCTTTTATTGTGGCGCATTGTTTTAACCTTTTTCGTTTTACCCGCTTTTAACGCTTGTAAAACACGCAACTTAACTGTCACTGTTATGTTTATTACAACGCCATAAGAGCTAGGTGACAATATCCGTGTACTAACGTAATGTATTGCTTGTTATTTTTTCAACCATGTCCACTTCGAAAGAGCAGCATATAATTCGCGGAAATGAAATGAAATCAAATGAAAATCTTGTGATTCTTTACGAAATTATAATTATTTGTTTTGAAAAAAATATAAATGCCCCCCCCCTCCTTTCTTAAAATACGATGGCTTTCTGGGATACTGTGGACGATAGTTTGAAAAACCTTGTGTTAGATTATTCTAAATATATTTATGTACGAATAAATTAAGCAAGAATAAGTGTAACTTATTGTTTTTTAATAATATTTTTTCGATTGCTATAAAAGTCGCATGATATATAATTCTTCTTCTCATACAATATTCGCTTCACAAGTGGAGCATATGGATCCACAAAGTGTGAAGAAATCCACCCCTAAGGTGGAGTATATGGATCTCCGCAATGTAAAGACGTCTTGACAGATTATTTTTCATGAGAATCGTCAGAAAAATACTCAATCCAATGGCCATCCAGTCCTGCATTTTCAGATTTTTAAAATCCGACAAGATGAGAAATTTAACCCGCATTCCCCGGATTGCGTATAAATATGTTACGATACACAAAATATTAATTGAGATAGTTTTCAATCTCCATGCTTATTTACTTGGAACGTATTGTTAATTATTATGTTAACATGGTTTTAACACCAATGTTTTCAAAGGCCAAAACTTTTTTAATAAAATTATTAAAAAAGAATTGAACTCCAATTTACAGTTATTATTTTTGGTAAATGTAACCTTCTAACACGTGAAATGAATTAGTAAATATGTTTTAATACAAAACTCTGAATTTAAAACTACGCCATTATGGTTTTGTAGCATCGCATTATGAAACAGTGTATTTTTTACGTTCCACTGAGGAGGAGGCATAATAATTATATGGGTATTGAGCTTTTTGTTTTTACTCGCCGTTTAAACATCACTCATGTGTCTGTCGCAACTCGAAAGCGCTTTCGTTCACAGGTGCGTGAAACGCGTACCTACGCGTTTCGGTTAACAGCCATGGGAATCGATTCATATTTTCATATAATTTTTAATAGTCCATATAATTTTTCCTTTATTATCAGTAATAGTTTGATCCATTCATTACAGATTTAATATTATAATTCCGGTCGCTACATACTTCATTACTCTTCGTCACCAACGCAGCAGTCGAATAATCTATTATAATAAGAATATTTCATTATAAGCAACAACAAAAAAATATAAAAAGTACAATGCAAGAGTATAATTTTCAGTAACTTGGAAGTTCAATTTGTACGGGCATCTAAATTACAGTAACACACAAGATATTGACAGATTATTAATGCAACACTAAGACAAACCCGGTAGTGTAGAGCTTAGCGTGCACGCATAACGATCCGGGTAGTGCGGCTTTGATTTCCAGATCTGTTGGATTTTTACTACCCAAAAATGCAGAACTGGATGCCCATTGGGTGAAGCAATTGTCTGACAAATAATTATCGTGAAAAATAATCTGTCAGGATATCTTCACATTGCGGAGATCCATATACTCCACTTTAGGGGTGGATTTCTTCACACTTTGTGGATCCATATGCTCCACTGTACGAGCAAACATGATATAAGAAAAAAATAAGAAGAGGGAAAACCGTTTTGCATAATCATTTCAAATTCCCCATTAAAAATTTTAAATAAATTCTTAAAACCATATAAAAAAATCGTATCGTTTTTTAACTGTGTGTGATAAAAAATATATTGATCTAGCGATGCAGATTTTTTATACAACACTGTAATTAACAATATTAGATTTATCAATCTAATAGATAACACTTTACATCCTTGTAATCTATTATAGTTGGATCGTATGAACACTACGTGACATCGCTAAAAATCTATGTCACTAGTCTATCATCTTCTCACATCTTTCCAGGTCAAGCTGTCACCCTGAATATCATTGTAATATATCCAATACATATTATTTAATAAGGTTATACGATTCCGAAGATACAAATTATTCATAGAAAAACTGTTTAATTCGATAAGATTTTTAATTTATGAACTAAATAACATTGTCTTCAATCACAATACTATCCAAATGAAACCATCGTATAATCAGATTTAGTAAGTAAAGTGATAGTAATACTACTTTGATGCAATTTAATTCTAAAGAAACAGTGCGATAGATTTACGTTTTAGTTATGATAATGTTTATCTAATAGAAAAAAGTCAAAATATCTATTTATATACATACATTTTAAATAACTTTTATGAAACCTATTCAAATAAAAAACTTTACTTCAGTGCTTAATAAAATTTACTTCAACACATGATAAATATTTCATTTAAAACAAACACAGTCGAATAATATAAAACATCGATTCCAAGCCATATGTACTTCGCATGATCATCAACACGTCCTTTGCTGAGAGATCCAGGTGGTAGTCATAGCAAAATTGTTTACACTGTAAGCGTGTCACGCCATCTTACTCACGAATGGATTATCTGACAATCCTTGAATATTAAAGGATCAAGAATAATAAATGGCAGCTTATATAGACGTATCGGCTTATTTATATTATTACTATACAAATTGAATAAACAACCATCGTTAACATCAACTAAGAGTTGACGTAAAGATAATTAATACCAAGTTTCCTTAAAATTTGTATGCCTATCAATTTATTTATTTTTTTACATAATATAATCCAAACGTCATTGATATTTGCACAGTATTATGAACTGCACTATCTCTCAAAATAATTTTAAAATTATGTTTTCATATATTTTTTCAACCTTATAGATAATGTCACTGAATATTTTGTTATCGACTACTTATTATAACATGTATCTGTACAAAAAAAAATCTGAGATACCTCTTAATAAGCAAGATGATTTTATAAAAATAATTAAAAGTTAATCTGTATGTACGTATTTATTATTAATTCAATACAGTAGCGTACGATAATCACCAGCGACGTAGCTACAAATTCAGCGCTCTGGAGCAAGTAAAATCTTTGCGCTCCTACATAGTTTTTCGTATTTTTTAGGTCTCACACATCGTTTACTTTCTTCTAAAATTTGTGGTTTCTCCTTTTTTAGCTCTCGCACTAACTGTACTTTGCTTGCGCCCCCCTTGATTCATGCGCCTGAAGCAACTTCCTCTAACTGCTCCTCGATGGCTACGCCACTGATTATTACTAACAGTATTCGGTATTAAACATATTGATCTCAAAACCATTTATAATTATCTACATAAGTTATTCAGCGTCTTCAAACAATGTATATCATATTGAAATGTATCATATCTTTGTCACTAATTATTTATATATTTTTTTGAACCTTGCAAAATTTGAATCATAAAAATTTGATCTTTATTAAATTCGATATCTAAATTGTACTATTTTTAAAAATCACAATACGCACGAGCTTCTTAGTGTACAGCATTTTTTAAAAATCATTATATTAGCACTACTCAAATACTGGATTAAGTGAAAATTAGCCAGAAAACTGTGAGCCCGTCAGTTCCACATAATTTCAGATCGATAAGTGTACAAAAAAATTAGGTTCAACTAATTCACTGTTATAGGCCGCGTATTTATTATATTGGTCTTTAAGAATTCTACTGTCAAGTATTTCATAGACTTTCATGATATTAAGATCTTGGATACCATAAACTTATAATCGTATAATCTTATTTGAATAGTAAAAACAAAAAAATATTCAAACTTATTAGACCAAAATACAATACTTATTCTATAATTGCTACCTGAGTTTGACTCTATAGAATTATTACACTTGAATTATTCGGTTACCATAAATAATCGAATCGATCTTCCGTTATAAAACAAAAATACAGGCAGTTATATGACTTAACAGTATGTCGCTACGTTCTTTTGTGCAGTGCCGAGTATTGTGTAATGTTTGATAAGGGTCCTTGATGATATTTCCCCGCGAGTTACGGTTTATTGAAATCACAAGTGGTAAGTTTCCAAAATAGAGCAGCTGGGTGTCTTTGTTGGCAACCGGCTGAATTTTTACGAGTATGTACTTTTTACTTTTGAAAATAATTCACATTTTTATCATTACTCCACAACATTTTATTTTAGCATAATTTATCTAATTTTATACTGTTAATTATGTGTAGTAAACTGGTTATTTATAGTCTTATCAATTGCTTACTATGTTAAATACAGATACATTTTATACACGCATTATTAGACTTTCATATACACAGCCAAAATTATAATTGTTATTAAAAATCAAATATGTAATATTTTACTGATAAATATCACGTCCACTACGATCTTAAAGCAAATATATCACCATAGCTTTAAGACTTATTCACCGGGACTAATTATCAGCTAATTAATGGTCTAACCCTTCATTGGGCATCCAATTTTGAATTACGAAATTTAAAAAAAGTTTGTGAAACTTTGCGATTTAAACACGTAACCTCTATTACTAAAACCAGAACTCTTTCATCGGTTACTAAGCTGTTAAGTAACTTCTTAAAAATCAATATTTTGCGTTAAATGTGAATAGCTATAAACGTAATAAATATTATTTCACACATTATTGTCATAATATAATACATACACACTTTATTCAATAATACTGTCTACCGTGTGGTTGATATACTACATTTAATTATGCTTCAATCAATCATTTAATTCAATTAATGTTTTCGATTAAAAGTAACTTGATACGAGCTCTTCATGAAAATTCCCAAATAATTAAAATGTTTTAAATATAACTAGGTTCTTATTTTTGTGCTTTTGTACAATGTCCATTATATAAATATGTATTTAATATCTTTAATTTCGTCAACTTAGTAATTTTTTAAAGTAAAATAATTAATACCATCGTACAAGACGAATTAATAAAGTAAATTTGTTGGAATTCATAGCAAACACAATAATGCCCATATCAATACTAGCCCTTGTAATAATGGTAATGCTTCCAGATAAACGAGATAGAAATTAACTACTTGTGGAATTGTTGTTATATATAGCCAATCAACTATTTGATGATACAAATATGATTGTTGGATTTCGCATATCTTTTTTAAAATACCTACTCTTATGATGTTGTCTTCATTTCACCGATGTATTTTTATTCATTTCATCATTTATACAACAATGTAAACAAACAAACTGCCGATTTTTTTATCATTACGTCAGAAACACTTCGCATCACATTTTCATAGAGCGGGCTATGTACCTGCTATTCTTGTTTTCATTAAAACCAGTGCTCGCGTTTTTTATACCATTGTTTCCGGCATGAATGGGTTACCTCTGCTATAATGCGTTTTGTAGTTGAGTTCCTTTTGCACTCTTTTCAACAATGGTGTTTCCGCGCTTCTGCCTCGATGAACAAGGAAGTAATACACAGATGGAGGAAGCCAAGAGCCGCTCATTCAGTCAAGATGTGAATTAAAATCGAGAGGTAGTGAGATGTGATGACTTTTGACAAATGGATGAGTTTCACTCACAGTGGCGTCATAATTTAAGGGGGAACATTTTTTTTATACTCATCTTAAATTACTTAGTATTTCATATTTTACATACATATTCCAATGAAATATGTATATATTTTAATGTAAAAAAATGGAATTCATCGAAAATTCATATTTATTCACTGTGTGTGCCTACTCGTCCTATGTTTTCTATCCAATAGATTGCAAATAAAATTATTTTTCAGTTCAACCAAAAAAGTAAAATTTAAATATAATTTCTTAATAGATTTAAAATATTATACTAAATATTTTAATCGTTTGCACAAATAACGATACATTTTCAGATTGAGAGCAATATTTTCATCTATTTTATAATAACACAATTACATTCGACGACTTCATTAATAATTAATATCTAAAATGTATGTGATATAGCTCTATACAACATTCAATATGTACTGACAGATTGTGTAATATTTTTTTTCTTATCTAGCATATGATACCATAAAAAAATCTAAAACAATTGATAACATCACAGAGTATAACTTTTGATACGGCCCTGTCATGTAGATCACCAAACGTATTAAAAATAATGGTAGGCCTCTTTAATATCGAAAAAGGTTTTTTATATTATGAACATTTATTTATATCTCAAATAAACTGCTATTTACTAAATTCGAGCTTATATAAATGAGTAAATAATAAAAAAATGCAAGGTTAATAATTTAAAAACATGACAAATATTTTAATATAAAATAGCCATATAATATTAATTCCAATTTTTTTATTAAGAATTTTTAAATTGATCTTGTCTACTGCTTTCCATACCACATATTATATATAGCTCTTCTGTATAACAAAATACTTCAAAATCGTATACATACTTTAAGTTTTGATATACACAGTAGAATGAGTTCACTTTAGAAATAAACCTTTCATATAATACAAGTATATTATTATAAATGGACCTTTTAAGATATTGAATGATTCATATTATCCAATTCATAAAGCTTAGCATTAGTATCTACCTAATTATGTTAATTTAATAAGTGTACATCATCAGCATATCGTTTAGCTTTAGAAATATGAGTATGTGAGTATGGGAAACACTGAGGTTAACACGGCAGTGCTATCTACATCAACGGTGTTATTTTTCTCTGTGTGTTTTCTTTTATTTTCCTGCATGAATAGAAACATCCGGCAATGCTTGGGGCGGCGGAAGCGGCGAACGGGTGGGGGTGGCGAATGGCGATGATAACACATTGGCGTGCTTTCTGATTGTACATATGGTGCAAAAGCTATTAATTCATATTAGGTATGTTAGAATCACTATATTTGACTATTTCGTTTTTTTTGCTATTTACACTCAAACTACAATTATATATATGAGGTCATCCAATATCATTTTTATTAATTTACTTACATTTGAGACTTATTCCCGTCACTAAAAAATGCTCCCTTTTATAAAATATTAAGTCTTCCGCTTATACAGTATGTAAAAAATACTTTTAATATTGCTATTTTACAGTAATAAATCAAGCCACCCAATGATAGTTACTGTGTTTTTATAACAGACCATTCCTTCAGATCATATTTATAATAATCCTAATTTGGTATTAATATCAAGGCAATTAAAGAAATGGAAGCAGTTTCAACCTACTTTTCGTCGTTTTCGAGCAAACATTGTCTATGGGGTACTTATCATTTTTAGATTTTTAGAATAAACTATGGTTTATTGATAAAATTGGAAAGGTTCAAATTTTTTTCTTTTAAAACCATGTTCGCTCCCAAACTGGAGCATATGGATCTACACAGTATGAAG
>JAGVSQ010003458.1:0-21568 GCA_022683975.1 Rhyacophila evoluta | reverse complement strand
GTATTAAACTTATAATTTGTGATATTACAACATGTATTAAGTAAAATAAAATAAAATATCCTAAGACAAAATTCTGCGCCGAGACTGATCTCAATGTTGAGTACTTCGTGTTACTGTGAGGCTTTGTATTCAACAATTATATGTATTAAGAATAAACACGATGATTCAAAACGTTACAAATATGCGAGTGTAGTTTATATTTTTATAATCTCAATGAAATTTAACAGTGAATGTAAGAAAACGAAAAGAATATTTCGTTAGAATTATGTATTGTACAATCATATCAATGTTTAACCGTATGCACGACGTTCCCTGTACGCCAACGACTCACCCGTGAGTCGGGACGATTTCTGTTACTAACGTACAATATTCCATTTCGGAAAAATGGCTTCGATATAAAGTCATTAATGCATACGCATGACACATATGATGCGAGGTCATGCCAAAGATCTGCGAGTCTCAAATTATTTTTCTTGCATTTTTTAATATCTCGAAAATCTCTTGCGTACAGAGCAAGATCATAAACATTGCGACTGGCAGTGAAAAAGTTAATATATTAAAAATATATATTTTTTTGCAACACCCAAAGAACAAAATTTATGCGTGGCCTAAAACATTCGTTATCAGTGGCGTAGCCACCGATGAGTAGTTGGAGCAGGCTGACCCAGGCGCACAAATCAAGGGAGGGCGCAAGTAAAGTAAAGTAAATGCGAGGGAGAGATTTTGGAAGAAGTACGAAATTTTTATTTTTAACGCGAGACTTTAAAAAATGAGAAACTATAGGAGACGCAACGATCTTACTTGCTCCAGGGCGCTAAATTTGTAGCTACGTCACTGTTCATTATCAAATAAAATATTGTTTGTAAATTTTCAATACGGTCTGTTTCAACAGGCACGGCATTTAACTGAGCTTATGCAAACTGCCCCAACAAGTCATCAACGAAACTTTCGGCAACTCAACATTCTTAGCCTATCCACAAGCAAATCTACTTTTTTCAATATACATAACGGTTTATTAGTATCATGACAATTTATGTTTTGAAATAGCTTCTAAATATTAAGATATAAAATATAATATCTACTTTCTGATAATCCGATCAGTTTTTACCACATTTGATACATACAATTTATTTGCAGAAGAGCCACGCCACCCGCCCGCGCGAGCCACGCTTTGGCCACCCCAAATATACAAAATAACTAGGCATGGCCAAAAATTAGACGCGCGGAATTTCAGCTTACATTTAAAATGCTCATATTTTAATCTGGGCATTTCACAACACATTTTAATGCGGCTCATATATTATACGCTGGTTGAAAAATTCGCATATCCCGGACACGCAATAAAACGAATCACTAAACTTCTATAAAAAGCTGTTGAAAAATTTCCAAGTTTATTACAATCGAGGAGATATAAATCTATTCGGAGAGAATGGTACACGCCAATTAATTAGGCTTTAAGGAACGCTCATTATTGAAGTGATAAAATTATTAAAATAACAGTGCTGAACGTAGTCACAGAACAAAAGTTTTAATGCGATCATAAAATTATTATAACTAGGCGTTAGACCAGGCGCCGGCAACCTATGACCCGCGTGTCGCCAAGTGGCCCGTTTGATATAATTCCAAGTGACGCAATTGAGTTCGTATTTTTTATTTTAAGTAAAAGGAGGAGCACCTTAACTACTAAAAATTCAGACATTTGTATTCGTATAATGATGGCCAAATATACACCAGACTTGACTAAATTTCCATCAGATTCATCATCAGGGCAGCTATCCATAACGAAGAAAACATTTATAAACAAATTCATAAATTAATGAACTAAAACTTGACAGTTATATTTCTTTTTATAGTTATTATTTTTTTAGTTAATAGTTTAAATGAATATCGCGATAATATTCTCAAATTCATCTTTTTACTTACCAAAATACACTAAAGGACTAAAATAAAAAAACAACTAACCCGCAACATCATATTAATAGTCTAATTTTGGTTGATTTTCACACGCCGCCAAAAAAGTTGTCGACGCCTGCGGCAAACTTAGAAACAGAAATGAAAAAATTCTAATCAATTAATATGTCGACTTGAAACACAAAAATTTAAATGATGATATTAACAAAAAAGAGTTTTTTGCATCTCTTGTACTTTTGTCTTTTTCTCAGTAACGTCCGGGAAATGCGGGGTCGATTCCCACATCGGCTGGATTAAAATATCTGAAAATGCAGGACTGGCTTCCCATCGGGTTGAGCAATTATCTGAGAACCAATTCTCATTAAAAATAATTCGTTCTTCGCGTTTCGGAGATCCATATACCCCACTTTCGGAGCGAACATATTCACACTATGTAGATCCATATTCTCCACTTCCGAAGCGCACATGGTGTAATAATTCCTATGTGGTACACGAGGTATTACTTTGTCATGAGAAACGTTTTACTTGATGTGAAATTAAAACTTCGTTTAAGCATTTAATTGAAGAGATACGTTGTTTTTATCTTTTCGTTATATACTTAACACACACCTCTTTATACTGCGTTAGTCTGGGCCTCTCTCGACTTTAATACGCATGTTATACGCATACCATGTGTTACAGTGTTGCTATAACTAGAAAAACTTGTTAACCCGAGAAAGGAAATAAGTAATAAAGAGGCACTTTAAAATTATTTTCTACGTCGTTGATACAATTTGAAGATTAGAAGTGGACGTTCAATATTTTGTGACAATGGTGCCTGACTACGATTGATTGCAATTCAAAAGTATGCGACATGTTTATCGACTGTGAAAAGGACGTAACCCACGCATGAAATTTTTTACATGCGGTACAAAATACTTCGTTATAAAAGGTAAAAAATAAAAATATGAAATATAAACAAACTTTAAAAGCTCACAAAGACTAAAACCAGCATATTATTTATCTAATCTGATATTGATTCAATGGGTTATTTAAGAAAAAAAAACAGTATGCATGTAGTGGAAATAGTCCCTTTTCCTTATCATAAATTTGACGCGTCATCTTTCTTTCAAACTTTTACTTTCCACAGTCGATATATATATATATATATCTATCATTATTTTATATTGTCCGCTCCGAAAGTGAAGCATATGGAACTACAAAGTGTGAAGATGTCGGCTCTGAAGGTGGAGTGAAGACATGTCCTAACAGATAACAATATGCATCCAGTCCTACATTTTTGAATTTATTTAAATCCGACAGATATGGGATTCCAACTCGCATTTCCTGGATTTCTAGGCACGCACGCTAACCTCTACGTTGAATTTAACTCAAGTTAACCTCTTTTATGCCAGCCAAATTTTACAAGGTTCTGATTTAGGTTAATATATCGATATTCGAGATACGATAAAAAATTAACCAACTTGTCAATAAATGTTGGAATATAATTCTAATGGACTGAGAAGACGTTGAAAAGAATTGGCGGGACAACTTTTCCGTGGCACGTTAAATAAGACCGCGTTATTCGAGGCTACTGCCTGAATTTTAAAACCGCGCAGTTTAACAACCGTGCTATGCGAGGGTTACGTGTACGGCTTCGGGATTTGTCACGTTTGAAAATAGAGACTACGTGACAGTGTGTAATCTGTCAGCTTTCTTCGAAACCATTTTTTCTTGTCAAACCAAGTTAGTCGAAAGTGTGTCTAATTAGCTACGGCGGGTACTTAAAGGTAACGAGCCAGGAACTCGCGAATATTTTCTCTTGCGGGGAAAACCCGGCGTTTTCCACATACACGGCGTAATAAAATTGATTGCAAGTCGACAGGAATGCTTTGTCAAAGCCAGCGAGACATTCATTAGCGGCGTGTCGCACCAACGGAAAACAAAACAGCGAACTCTTAGAAATATTACATTACACTCTGTACCCGCGTATCTGCTCAATGAATGTTTTGCTCACTGGGCGTGCGTGCGTAGATCAACTCGGGACCAGAGAACGATTACAACAATCATTTTTTAAGCATTTTTTAAAACAATACTATCCACTGATTCTCGGAGGTTCCTCAATGACAGGCCATCCGACTTGGTTACCACGAGTGCGAATTTATTGCTTTCGAAAAATTTGCGTCGTCATATAGCGAGCGTAATGACCTCTTAACATAATGAAGTGTATTTCCGAAGTGACCTCATTCTACTAACCAAAGTTTAAAGGAGAAGATTTTGAACGAGCATATTTTGTATAAAGAAAATCATATATCGCGCTTTTCAATGTTTATGTTTTTCCGATACCTTTGAAATTGATTTTATACTACACTGGTTTACAAACTATCATAATATGGCTTTTCTACACAAAAAAAACGTTGTCTTCCGGTAGCATAGTTGGTAGCGTACGCGCCTATGCTCCAGTTATGGAGCGGATATGGAAGTAAGCAAACAATTTGAGTTTTCAATTTGAAGCCCCTTTCTTCATCTTCATTACTCGCAAATTATCGCATTACACCACTTATATCTAGCTCATCACAATATTTTGTTAGTTCAAAAGATAACGAAAAGGATGATATAAGATTTTTTTACTATTACCAGAATCATTTTACACAAACTCAATTATAATACGGGGTTCTTCGTCTGCGTAGTTGGTAACGTAGGCGCCTATCAATCCGGAGTATGCGGATTCAATTCCCACATCTGTCGGATTTTTAAACATCCAAAAAATGTAGGAGCCCGTTGGGTTGAGCAATTGTCTGACAAACAATTCTAGTGAAAAATAATCTGTCAAGACGTCTTCACATTGCGGAGATCTATATGGTCTACTTTATTTTGATGGAACGTGTATTAAGGTGTATACATCCAGATTATCGAATAAAAGTTATTTTGAAAGATAGTGGGTAAGTCCTCTTCCCTTTCCACAGTCGATATATTTTATAACACAAACAGCCATTCATGACTTGTATTGTTAATGAGAAACACGCCTAATATGAACGGTCGATATATTTGACTTGGTCACTTCAATCATTTTAGGCCTCCTATGTAAAAATCGACACGAAAGTTTCTTCAAAGCTCACCAGGTGTGAATTATGTCGAGTGCAAACAACCTCAGAAGGTTTAATAATGAAGTGTCTTGGTTCACACCGCGGTTCTTGACTTGCCGCCGTGTTTTAAATTTAAAATACTCGCGCGTAGTTGCTTTCGATTCATTTACCTGTCCATTCAACAGTATTTACAATATTTTGAATTATCATGCTATCAAAAATTAACAGACACATTTAAATACAATTATTCTACGACATAGATCGTCAAGACAATCATTTTAATCCATATATCTGAAAAGATTTTATATAATTCATTAATTGACATTTTTATAAAGTTTTTACCCTAATATCATTCGTGTAGCAATATAGGTGGGCGCCTCACGATCCAAGGGATGCAGATTCGATTCCCACATCGGTCAGATTTTAAAATGAAGGACTGGATGCCCATCGGTTTGAGCAATTGTTATTGAATTGAACAATTTTCGTGAGAAATAATCTGTCAAGACGTCTTCACATTGCGGATATCTACATACTCGACTTTCGAAGTTGATATCTTAACACTGTGTAGACCTATATGCCCCACTTTCGGAGGGAGCATGGTACAATAATAATAAATAAACATATTTAAAATCCATAACGATTGCTTAATCTGCAAAGTAGTAATCTTTCATAAATTTGTGTAAAATGTTCAGGAACTACAAAAAAACTTTTCTAAATGTGTGTATATAGAGATTGCAAATTTCCAGAATATAAATAAATCGGAATTCGAATTTCAACATTTTCGTAGTTCGGTCGCAATTATAAATGACTATATTATAAAGGAATTTCAAAATTTTCTGGATTTTTTTTCAGAATCGGATTGAAATTTTGAGGTTTATCTTTTTTTTAGGTTCCGCCCTATCCTCAGATAGTAAATTTTCACTTTCTACCTATGTCCAAAAGTAGAAAATAGGAAGCATCGAAATCGGTGGCTGCAGATTGAGCCGTCGATAATGCGTTAGTTTTTTAATCTTTTATTTGTCATCAGTAGTAACTCGTCTTCTAGAGTGATTGATAACACAACGATAATGATTTTACTTTTCCCCAAATATTTTATAATTTATTTATAATTGATTTATATATAATAATGTATGTGTAAGTAATATTTCACAAATTTCAATCAATCGTCATCAGCAATTGACGTTGTAGTCGCTAAAAACGATGTATCGTTCTTTAACATTCGAATGGTTAATTATATTACTTACTAAAAAATAATGTATTCAATCCATTGTATTTATCCATCACGAAACGAATTTTATCAAAATGATTGAAATGAAATCTTATAACTAAAATGATCAACAACACGTGTGTGTCCAATGTACGCTTTTATACAATAATGTACCCAAAGCTAAACATATTGAGTTTTTAATATTGTATCTGAATATATTAAAAAATAATCATTCAAATGAACTGTAGACAGCAATTCTTTGGACCCACACGCATCTAGAATGACGACCGAAAAAACCGGTTATCAAAAATTTTACATACGTATTCTTCATAACGGTTTTATGTTGAAACCTGTTAATTTGACAGAATTTATAATGGCAGCTGCCGTTTTTCTCTAATTCATTGGAACACTGACGCGTTGTTATTGTACTGTATATGCGTTGACGTTTTGATTATTTTAAAGAAGAAAAAACGGATGACTTCTGGCGCCAAAAAAGCCTTTCAGCAATTGCTAAAACGAGGATAAATTCTTGATAGATTTTGATAAAGCACCACATGCGTATCGAGTGGAAAGAAAAAAGGGAGTAACCGGTAATTTTAAAAATAGCTTTTTTTCGATAATCTGAATATATACAATTTAATAAACTTCCATCAAAAATATGCAAACTGGAAATGATGAATTAGTATATAAATTTAGCTTTTAAATTTGAAAAAAGGATGTGAAATTCGCATTCAAGAAAAAAGGCTTCCACCTAATCAATTGTATTGATTTTTCTAAAATATAAAATATTTAAGGAAAAATGACGTAACCTTCGGTACTTTTAATAAATTTTTGCGGTAATCACAATGTATACAACTTAATACACGGTCTATTTGAAAGATATAATCCACAATAGCTGAACTATTATAAAAATTTAGCTTTGAGGTTTGATATAAGGATTGGCTATCAAATTTTCCACCAAGAAAAGGTACTTCCACCAAATCAATTCGATTGATTTTTCCTAGATAACTTATTCAATTAATATCAGATTAAGTAAATAAACCATCAAATGTAGGCTTCGTCCACTTGAAGGTTGTGTTTATTTAATATTTTAACTTTGGCTCAAAATTATCAAATGGACTTTTTGTGCCTCCTATAAATTTTGTTCCGTGTGGGTTACGTACTTTTTCCTTTCCACAGTCGATATCGCCGTTATGTAACTGGTTCATCGACTATCTACGGTGAGTGATTTTTAAAACAAAACGTGTTTTCAATTAATTAACTAATTTATACAACATTTTATATTGTAATTCTATTTTTATATTTTAATTTACATTTTTCATCTCCATCATTTTCATCAACACTCGAAATTTGGTCTATTTGCCAACCAACTGATTTGAATGATGTCATTACGTCTCAGAGGGGAAGAGAAGAAGCGTTGCGAGTGCCTAGATACAGTCATCAGTCAGTAGATAATATTTGTACGGGAATGTCTTCTCATCTTGCATTTATTTTACATAACATTTTTGACATAAAATAAAATGATTTTTATATGTAATTACGTAAATTAATCTACAATTATTTCAACTTAAAACATTCCTTTTTGACTTTTTAACTAACTTTTGGGAGGGTGATCATCGTTGCCTTTGCTATGGTTATATGAGGGTTAAAAAAGACATATATCTCTTTTGATTTCACACTTCAAAGCTGTAAAGTAAGGATTAAGTCAGAATTTCCAATAGAACATACATTTGTTTCACCGGACTACAATAATGTGACTAACGGACCGATCAGTTTCCGTACAGCGTACTATAGTGATGGATAATTTGGAAGGAAGGACGAGGTTTGGTTCGGCGGGCTGCCGCGTGGGAATGTCAGTAGAAATACGTAAAAGTAATTGATAACCGATGATTGTACAGTGGAGTACTCAAATAATTCAAAACAGGGTTGAAAATACATTTTGTTTTCCTTATAAAATGCGGTATTTTTTTCATTACTCTCATCAAGTCGCATAAATTAATATTTACGACCAACGAAGGGGCAGCGAGTTTTTAGATATTAACACTCGCTTTACTGTTCTTTTAGCTACGTTGATAGCTTCCGAGTGTCCAGTAAAAATGGATATTTTAAATTCAAAGTATGCAAAATCTGCTAGATCAATTATTGTAATTGGCTATAAAAATAATTGCGTATTAAAAGTCCAATAATATAAATAAGACCATGAAGCCACTAATCACTGACAAAGTGAAGCTGCGACGCTGGACCTGACTCGGCAAAATACTGCGGATGCCCCAAGAATCTTGACTTGAACTGCTTATTCTTCAAGCCGGTAGGCTTCTCGGCATCTTGGAAGGCCACTAAATACTTTTTTTATAGAATGTATTCAGCGGAGTGTGACCCGGGAGGGCGCAAGAAAACTTGCGGGCGACAGAGGTTCTTAAAAGCGACATGCGGTGTATATGGACACCGCATGTAGCGGAAACGGAAGAAAACAAAAAAATTGAGTTTTCAATTCGGAGTTTCTTTCTTCGTCTTCTTTACTCGCCAAGTATCGCATTACACCATTCATATCTAGCTCTTCGCTATGTTTAGTTAGTTTGAAAAATAACTAAATAGATGACATAAGATTTTTGGACCAACACCAGAATCACTTTACAATTAATTATAATAAGGGTCTCTTCGGTAGCGTAGTTGATAGCGTGCGCGCCTACCAATCCGGGAAACGCGGGTTCGATTCTCTATCAGTCGGATTTTTAAAATCCGAAAATGCAGGACTGGATACCCACCGGGTTGAGTAATCGTCTGATAAATAATTCTCGTGAAAAAATAATCTGCCAAGATGTGTTCGCATCGCGGAGGACCATATACTCCACTTTCGGAGTGGTTATCTTCAACCTATGTAGACTCATATGCTCTACGTTGGGAGCGTACATGGTATAAAAAAATACAATATTCCATAATAAGGTGACAGCGAATTGTTGATAACGAAAGAAAATATAGTATCTATTACAAAAATATTCTATTTGCATTGTTTCAGAAGTTCTCAGAAATACGCACGAATTTACGGACTGGCCTATTATTTTTTCAAAGGCACGCCATTTTAACGCCGAAGTTCTGGCCGATCGAAAGATAATGGAATACGAACTGTAAAGGCAGTTTTTTTTTTTTGGTCGCTCTTCAATGGAGAAAATATTGAATCAATGTGATAATCCATCAATCATGTTGTCGAAGATAGGGCCGGCACATCCTTCCTTATCGGTTGCGTAATATGTAAAATCACTGAATTACTACGCGAGGCATATTTAGTGAGGCGAAAGAAATTTTTGTTTCGTATGAAATTACATCAACGGACACAAATAAGGTATTTGATTTTATGATACGTACCATTATCGCATTGATGTTGTATTAGTAGGTATATTTTAACCTAGTTTGTCCGGGATAGATTTAAACTCATTCTTTATTTCAAAGTATATTTTGTTCATCCTATTTTTTTTTTATGCAGCACTGTTGCTCCGAAAGTGGAGCATATCGATCGCTTAAAGAGTCTATTTGTGAAAATTTTACAAGACTGATTATTTTGCTATCGATGTTTGCGATTATTTTGATGTACAACAAATATTTGACGTTTTATTCGTAGAGCTGCTTACTAAAGACATACACTTAATAGATCTGAATAAAAAATAGCAGAGTTAAATATTTTGCAATGTAAATCTCTGATCTGATAAATATTGTCAAAAGTTTTTTCGCTATTTTTAAATAACTTTAAATTGTCAAATAATTACGGGAAATGCATGTAGCATGCTGCAACGAGGTGGTATTATTAAGTCGTTTTAACCAAAAAGTGGCGTTATCAACATAGCACTTTAAGACATTGATGCACTCCTTATACCTCGCCTTCGATATATAATACTATGGAAAAGAAGACAATGCTGAGCATAGAATATATATAATAATATATAAATAAATAATAAGCGAATTTCAATTCCACGCCTATCATTTATTTTGTTTTAGTACATATATGACGAAAGCAAAGTACGTAAAACATAAACAAAGATATAGATCTATACGATGTGAATATATCCAGCCCGAAAGTGGAGCATTTGGATCTACCTAGTGTGAAGATGTCTGGTCCGAAAGTGTAGCATAGGTTTCTTCGCAATGTCTTGACAGATTATTTTTCACGAGAATCGATTGTCGGACAATTGCTCAATCTAATAACTTATCCAGTCCTGCATTTACAAATTTATTTAAATCCGACAGATGGGGGATCGAACCCGGATCCTCCGGATTGGTAGGCGCGCACGCTACCAACTACGCTACCGGGGAGACCTGACAAGCGGAAATCGAACCCGCATACCCGGAGAGAATAAAAATACAATAATTTAATTTATTCTTTCGTTTAGGGGCCTTGCCATTAATATACAATATAATTCTAGGGAGATTTGACGTGCGGTCGTATGCAAGCTGGTTGTTTTAGTTTTTACCGGAAATTTTTATTTTTTCCCAGGAAACGAGAAAATAAAAAATTCTGGTTATTCTCGGGAATAACCCACTAGACTTGATATTCTAAATTTACATGTAATACCTACGTGGTATTAAATTTCAGGACACGTAGTATATCTGTGATTTCCTGAAACTCTGTACTACGGTTAACCGAGCCGGTTTATACCCCAGCGACCCGTGTAGATGTTCGTAAGTCGCATGCACGAAGGCTCTACGCCGGCCGACGTCGGGCAGGTCCCCGAATGGCAAAACATCGCGCCGAGCGGTGGACGCGGAAGGGGGAGAGGCAAGAAGAACAACACGAGGAAGCGAGGGAAAGGTCGCGGGCGGCGCATGCGCGAGGGATACACGCTAGGCGCCGGCGTCACGTGACGTTTCACGTGACGAGCGACGCCTCCCGGAAGCGGAAAGATCCGCCCGTGCGGCCGCCACGTGGATCGAATATTTTGTTGTTTGCTCTCATGCGGTAGAAACATGCGGCGATAGACGCAATACCAACGACCATACGTTGCGTAACAAATGACTATTTACAAAAGGAAATCACTTTCAAGAAAAAATACTATTTACTATTCCGTTTAATTTGAACAATAAAAATATACATCGAACGAAGCAGTAACTTAACGGCTCAAAAATTGATACTTCACAAAAAAAATATTTAAAAATTAGTCTTACTTCCATTCAGAAACAATTCCGCCTTAAATTAATTGTTTATTAATTATAAATATTTAAAAATTACTGAAAACTATATCGACTGTGGAAAAGAAAAAGGACGTAACCCACACATAACAAATTTCACAGGAAGCGTAAAACATGTTAATTTAATGATTTGAGCTGGGGTGAAAAATTACGAAGTGAATCTGCGATGCTACTGCGATGAATGCTAGAACACTGGCGGGCGACAGAAATTCTTGGAGGCGGCACGTGGTGTCCATATGCTCCACTCAGGGAGCGAATATGGAAGAAGAAAAGTTACATAGACAAATTCTTGAGGTACATGAAGACTTTAACTGGTGTTTTATTTACTCAATATGATATTAATTTAAGAAGTTATTTAAGAAAAATCAGTAAAATTGATTAGGCGGAAGCCCCTTTTCCTGGTTGATAAATTCACAGGCCGTTCTTATTTCAAACTTAAAAGCTTTAATTCATGCACTAATTCAGCATGTTCAGCTTATATCCTCTCAATAAAACGTGTATTAAATTGTGTACATTCTGATTATCGAATAAAATTTATATTTAAAAATTGAGGGCCACGTATTTTTCCTTTCCACAGTAGATACATAAATTCGACTACACCGATAATCAACAATTGACAATTTTGAATTATGACATTGATTTCAATGAAAGTTACTTTCTTCGTCCTCGATTTCTATGTAGAAGGAGCGTAATATGTATTACAAATCAACAGTGTGATGGCCACCCAAATGGATTATATGGACGCTTTTTATAGACTTATTTTGATAGATTGTTTCACGAGGATCGATCGAGGTATATCTTAGTTTCTGTATTCAATAAACGACACATTAATCCAGGGCATTTTCAATATAATGAGTACTAAATATTTAATATAATTCTTTAAGCTATTACAAATGCACTGCAGGGCTCAAAGAAACTTCGGTAGGGTGTAACAGAATCTAAAAACCGAGAATTCGACTGGATTGACGTATTAATTACTCTTGTCTGCTAGGGGTGTTACAGTGGAATATAATCACACAAGATAGTTGGGAGGAGGCTGGTGCTGGAAGTCCGGATCTACCCCGAGCTCAAATGTTAATAATAATAAAAAATTTAATTATTTTTTTACAACCAGAAAAAAATAACTCACCATTTATCGAGAATATGACGGTGAAATATTTATCGATGCTTAAAGATATCAGGAGCAATATGATTCTTCACTTACCTGGAAAATAAAATAAAATATAATTAACAAACATCTTAAATAATTAAGTATTAAATAAATACATAATGTAAGTAATAAATAAATAAATAATAACATATTGGAAAGTATTGTATTTCAAAATCGCTTTGTCT
The DNA here is from genome assembly GCA_022683975.1 of Rhyacophila evoluta. NCBI lineage: Eukaryota > Metazoa > Arthropoda > Insecta > Trichoptera > Rhyacophilidae > Rhyacophila > Rhyacophila evoluta. The sequence continues at coordinate 8,872 of JAGVSQ010003458.1, read as the reverse complement.
TTTCGCATAGGAATATCTAGAAGATTTTTTTTTTTTTGAAATCGGGATTTTTTATTCTCTCAGGTACGGATTACCGGTTGTAGTTTCCGGGAATGTTGACTACCCTACATACATAATAGCAATGATAATTATCTATTATGTGTAATAGATACCGTTAATGATAAAAGCTTGGACACTATTTAACGATAAGAGCTTTTTGGGTGGCATTAAATAGACATTACTTGAAGCTGTTATCGCGGAAACCGGAAGCAAGAATAAAATAATTTAAAAATCGATGTTTTACTTTAAGACTTATACAGTTTTACATATATATATATCACTGCTTTTTTTCAGGCTGAAAATCGGATAAAGCAACATTTATTTTGGTCGCGTATAATTTAATTTCAAGAAAATATATAATCTAATTATAATAGTGCTCTCGTAACCAATACTATGAATAAGGAATCTGAAGATAAACTGTGAAGAATGGAGGAAGCTACGGGGAGGTTTTTATCCAGAACACGTCGTTTGATTTATCATGGCTGATGAAGATCATGACATTTTTTTTACAGTCATAATCAAAATAACTTTTCAACCAATACATATTCGAAATGTTACTTATTCAAAAAGATACCAGTTACTTATTCAAAAACCTATTCTCAATAAAGAAGTGAATCTTTATTAGCTAGTCACTTAATGTACTCGATATCAGAACAGTATCAGTCGAAATATGTATGTTTTCGTTTAAGTTCTCAAGGCATGGTGAGCAATGGCGATGTTTAACGTTCAAGTTTGCATGCACGATCATTTGTGTGTGACCATTATTTTTTTTCCTGAAAATCGAACATATTTTAACTAATTTTAGGTTATCCTACGTGTATTTGATATCAACTACAAGACCAAACATCTACCGACATAATATGAAATAACAAATAAACCACTCATTGATATGGTATGCTTGAATTTGTATTGTCGCTTAACACTTGGCCTGCGGGACCCGTAATATTACGTTATTGTGTACTCTAGCGGTTATCTGCCAGACTCGGAACGTTCCGTGCCTTATACTATAAATATTTGACTGCCAACTGTAGTCAAAGACTTTTACTACATTTTTATTAGAAAACCAGAAATCTTTCCCGCTCTATATTTCGTAAATATCGTCACTCATATCAATTTACAAGTGTGTTAAGATTATCCTACCATAGACTAGCATTTTTCGACCGAAATTGTCTTCTTTGCTTTCGTTTACTTTTTTTTCAGTTCAGATAAAACATTTTGAATACTTTAATCAATTTAAATTGAGTTTATTTATGCCGATGACGATTCTATTACATTTTTTTACAAGCATTAAAAATTACCAATATCCTAGTTAGTAAGTGATACTTATATAAGCTGTGAGAATAATGTAATATTGATATGTTGATAAATTGATTTTGCGTAGAATTTTGAGTACTGTGAATAAAAAATATCGAAATATTTAAAGTATTTTAGAAACTATGTTAATTTTCGCAAACGTTAAGCGCATTTTGCGAATTGTCAAAAGTAGCCCGCAGTTCAATTGTCAATATTAACATGCTTGATTTGACCAACAAAATGAACTCAGGGTTTGAAAGCTGATAGTTTATCTTTATAAAAAACGAAATTTAAATAGTGTTACATACAATTTCATTATTCAAAAAATATTGGCAACAAAACATTAAACGATAAGAAAATAATAGTAAACTTATTCAATCGATAATTAGTAATTCTAACTAATATTAGGGATACTCAAGTTTGAACTGAATTCAAAGTCTTTTTTTTTTTTACTTCATCACTCCTTGTGAGGTTCGTATAATGGAATAACAGTGTTATATATAATATCGTAAATACTTTAACATACGTTCAACGTATTTTTATGATCGTTCATGTATACTTGTGCAAATTTGCATAACCGTGTGTAGCCCCTTAAATCAATCGGATTTGGATCGGACGTCCTGGGATACCGGCATGGGATCCGAGGATGCGATAGGGATTTTCGTAAGCGTCGCGATGTACAAAAAACGAGTAGATATGAAAAAGATATAGTTGCACGTTGTATGTATGAAAGTAAATGATGTAATTCGTACCGCAAATAACCGTAAAACGATCCAGCTTGAAATTCAGAAACTTCAAATGGCTTTTAAGCATTAAACTTATAATACCACGTCGTCCAATGTCTCTCTAAATGGTTTATTTGTCGAGTCCTCAACTGACAAAGAACCCATGCCTCGTGAGACCCGGATCTATTCAATTCAACAAGGATACACTTAATATTATTTTGAGCCTTGCAAATTGGAGAGCTTTACACAGGGCGAAAGCTTGGAGGGGCATAATTATATTATTATTATTATTATATTTCATTTATTCGGCCAAAAGCTGTACGAAACTACTCAATTTATATTCAAATAGGCATCTAAGGGAAATGTGAGAAACGCGGAAGCATTCTCGTAATTATATATGTATATATATATTTCCATACCATTCTCTTTGTAAAATATGTTAAAATATTCGTTTTGAATTTCGCGTTTTAATTTTAACTAAGTTTCGGACGAAATATCTCGGCGGTCCTCAAGACTTTTTACTGGAACCCGTTAATGTGGTTATGTCTTGCTTCGGAAAGAAATGCGTCGAGCAGCTTTCATACAAGGCTAAAGCAAATCGATATTACAAACTTTTTCGTAAACTCATCTCTCATACATAATTATGTTTTATACAAATGCAGGGTTTTCTACTCGTTAGGCCGCGGGCACGATAGATGCCACGGCGACAGAGCAAAGGCGGCAAAACGCCATCGCACAGGGATGCAAAATAGCTATAAATAAGTGAGTAAGCAAGTGAACAAGTTGTTGTAATGACAACGTATTGTCGCGCTGCTGAACTTTTTGAATCTCTATTACTATAGCTTTGCCGCCGTCGCTCTGCTATCGTGCCCGCGGCCTTACGCGGTCCTTCATAATTACTGATTATTGATACATTATGTTTAACTTTATTTATTTGTTTAATATGATATGTCAATTGTAAAAACTCATTATTGATGTTTTTATTTGTCACCCAGTCAAATTTTTGATTACCATCTCCGCTCCGAAGGCGGAGCATATCGTCTTCTTACAGAAAATACCTGTCACAAAACTTTACGACAGCTTTCATTGACACCGTTTGTTGCAAATAATTAAAACTCATATGTGACAATTACTTGTAACTCAAATATTCATCTCAATTGAGCTACAAGCAATTAAAATTAGAGATATGAGGTTTTAACAGTAAGTGGACGTTATGGATTTCAACAGTGTGAAGATAACCGCTTAGATTAACACACTATGTTACAAGATTGACTGTCAGTCAATTGTTCAAGCCATTACGCATTCAAATCCGCATCTTTATTTTTTTTTATCTATAAACTGAAAAAATTGAATTCGCAATCTTCGGCTCCGAAGCGGACAGGCTTAAGTCTCGGCCACTGACGATACGTCTCCCCGATTCATCATATTCACATTAAAAACATCTAAGCATATTTCAAAGAATAAACCGAAGGACACAAAGCTTCTAATCAACCAAACTGCCGAAATAAGCCCACACTCAAAATACCCCACAAAATATGTTTCTTAGATTACATCCAGGAGGTGGAACCTACACATTCAGTGGACCAAAACGCGTCCTTACATTACATACATTTCTCCCAGTAATATTCAAGCAATTAGGGTATATCGAGCGCCCAGAGGTCTTCGTAAATTAAATACGATATGCCATATAATTGTATGTAAATCATATTTCGCGAAGGGTCTATCTACCACATGTAAACTGCTAGTTGCTAGGAAACAATATTTAAATAATTTCGACACGGTAAATTTGTCACACTAAATGGGATAAGCTACCATATCGACCCGAACTCTAGGCTAAGTTTGTCTATGCGGATAAAAAAAAGATCGAGGTATATTTTTAGAAGAATCCTTAAATATTAAATATTTTCCTACAACGCCCACTGAGAGACAGGACTCGATGATGTCGCACCATAGACGAGGATATATCTATTTATATAAATTCTATTCTATTTAATTTTATACTCTCCCACCAATACATCTTCTTTGTGATGATATTAAGTAAATGTGACTTAAGAATAGCGTGGAAATTGAGTTTACATTACACAATTATATTACAGTTTATAATATTAGTTTCAATTTTTAGTCCGTCATTATGACTTGGTTTCTATGAAGTAAATTATAATAGAATTAATTAATATTTTTGACAAATGGTGCTTGATGGAAATTGATTTTAAATTCTAAATTATTTAAAACTGGTAAACTTCCGTATGTGTACTTCACATATGGTTATTTACCAGTTTTAAATAATTTAGAATATAATAGAATTAGTATTTACTCGGTATAAATCCGTTTCATGACAATACTTGCAGTTTCCCGGTCGAATTTGTTATGTCGACCACGAAGGAGGACCAGTCATTTGAATATATCGAAAAAACGTCCCAAGAAAATTTGGCAACTCCACTGGGCTCTTATATCTACACTGAATAATATCGACTGTGGATATAAAAGAGGACGCAAGCCTCAATTTTTCAAAATAGCTTTTATTCGGTTATCAGAATGTATATAACTTAATACACGTTCTACCAAAAGGATATAAGCTGAAAATACCGAATTAGTGTCTAGATTTAGCTTCTAAGTGTGAAAAAAGGATGTTCTGTAACTGTGAAATTTGAGACCAGAAAAGGGACTTACACCTTATCAATTTAACAGTTGTTTTAATAACTTATTAAATGAATTTTATACTGAGTAAATACAATACAAGTTTTCGTCTTCATGGTTCGGTTTGGCTCAAAGTCATTGAGCATTTTTTGTGCCTCCTGCAAGTTTTGCACAATGTGGGTTAAGTCCTTTTCCCTTTCCAAGTTCGATATATAAGTCCGCCATTTTGTCTTCAGATCTATCAAAAGTACGTCGCTCATAAGCACATCTACAAATAAATCGTTCAAAGGTATTTTCTTACATCAAAATAATCGCAAAAATAATCAGTTTTCTGTCCTCCCTGTAAAATATTCCAACACGTAGTCAGCAAATTTGCACCTTAAGTTATCGATACGCTCCATATTACAACTGCGGATATATATCCCGTGAATACAATTTAATTTAAAACTTTTTCATGTATGTTCGCTCCTAGCTAGGAACATATGGATCTACATAGTGTGAAGATATCCACTCCGAAAGAAAAGTATATGGATCTCCGTAAAGTGAAAAGGTCTTCACAGATTATTTTTCACGAGAATAGTTTGTCAGAAAATTGCTCAACCCAATGGGCATCCAGTCCTGCATTTTTTTAAATCTATGCTGTAAAAATTGAATTCGCAACCTCCGGCTCCGAAGCGCATACGCTTAAGTCTTAAGCCACTGGCGATACGCCTACCCGATTCATCATATTGACATTAAAAATATCTAGGCATATTTCAAAAAATAAGCCGAGAGACACAAAGCTTCTAATCAGCCAAACTGCCGAAATAAGCCCACATTCTTAACCTGATGGGCATCAAGTCCTGCATTTTCGGACTTTTAAAATACCGACAAATGGGGAATCAAGCCCCCATTCTCGGATTGCTAGGTGCACACGCTATCCAGCTACGCTGCCGGGGAGACATATAATACGGTTTAGCAGTTTCAATAATGAATATATTCAATAATTTCTTAAATTAATGTTGCCTTTATTGCGTGCAATTAGTGCTGTAATAAAAAAACCAGCCGCGTGCTAAAAAATATGAATAGAGGGTAAAAATTTTCGTTATAAAAGTTAATCACCCCGCCACTAAAGGGATGAAAATAATCCCTTATACAGCCACCTCGTTATATCTAACCACAACGTCAGAAAAAAATGTATACGTTACAGACATACTGAAAGCAAGCCAGTATATTTATTTGTTTAATGTTAAGCTGTTTACACACTTGAGCTTTTTAAATTGGATATATACCTAACTTGAAAAAATATCCATCGTCACAAATGCTAAGTGTGTATTAAAATAATTGATTTCTTCGCACAGCTGCGGGAATTATGCAACGTCCAATTTATATAACTATATCATCCACAAAATAATTTTACGAAGGCAGGTTATAAGCCAAGTGCTTAGCGAATTGGACGTTCATATCCTGGTATCCTTAATTGAACGCAGTTAAGCAGAAGACGTCCAAGCCACACAGTAACAAACAAGAGAAAAACGCGATTGAATTTTAAAGAAACAAATGAACATTTAGTATGAATTTTATATTATTAAGACTGCAATATGAAATAATTAAACTAATTTTTTATACGATTTTCGCTTCCAAAGCGGAGCATATGTATCTACAATCTACACGGTGTGAAAATATCCACATCGAAATTGGACTATATTAATCTTCGCAATATAAATAAAAATACGTATTGACAAAATGTTTTTCACGAGAATTGTTTGCCGTCAGACAATTGCTCTATCCAATAGGCATCCCATCTTGCATTTTGGTTTTTTTTAAACCGACAGATGAGGTAATCGATCCCGCATTCCCATGATTTCGAGGTGCGCGCGTATATTGGTACACCAATAATATCATTAGATTATTAAAAACGTACCGCTTTAAAAGTTATTGAATGTTTTGTGGGTGATAATTAAAATTTTGATCGTTTACTGTTTGGATTTTTATTAATATTATATCAGTCTTTGCCCCATAAAACCTTGGAATTGGTAATATTTAGTGGGTTTGTTTATAAATAAAACAATATATCGATACAACACATTAAGTTCATTTATTGAAAAAACTGTGCAATTATAGGACAAGAGCCTGTAACTTTCAGTCTCGGAGGACGGTCGTTCATCAGCTCCAGATCAGCTTGGCTACTGAGACGACAATAGTAAGTGTAAATAAGGTAAGGTATACTACCGGAAACGGATCCCAGACACAAATACAATTTAAAATACAAACAAAAACTACACCCGCAAACACAAAAACAAGCAAAGAAAACGCGTGAGGAAATGGGCGTTACTATTAGGGAGACCAAAGATAAATATTCTGCTAGGACGATAAATTGGGAGAAAAAAAGGTTCGCAAGAATGATATGAAGTGTTAGATTTTCACAAAGTATTTTATTTAGTAACATTTCGTCGTTGAGCTCTTGAAACCACCGATGGGACAAGATTGAATTTATAACGGAGATTAAAAAGGCTGTATCATAATAATACATCTTAAATTGAAGGGTTCTATTTTAAATCACATTTTAATTTAGGTGATATACGGAATATTTGAGGCTTTACTAAACTATTCAGTCTAATATGAAGTAACAGAAAATGCAAAAGTAATGTTTTGACAAAATTGTCACATCTACTTTCTACTTTTTTCATGTTAAATATTTGTATAAGTATCCAACAAGGCCGCAAACTAGTACTCAACAGAGTTACAGGATGCAGATATGACCTAAGAGGGCCCGAGAATACTGGGGGACGATGGGGATTCTTAGAGGCGGGATGTGTCGTCCATATTCTCAACTTACTCCAATCAATTGTGAATTGAAAACACGCAGAAAAAAATGTGAAACTAAAGTCAAATAAAAGCTTTAAAAAAGTGAGAAATTGGAAATACTAAATCAAAAACTAAATAACCTCGCATTAATTTTAAGCCTATTTGTCATTTAAGTATGCAATTGTTATCACACGACTCCAGATATGAGAAGATTAAACAAAACAATCAACCTAGAAAAAAATGTCCTATATAATAAAGAACGTGTGGTCGCCGAAGTTAAAATATTCGTCACCCGCAAGAGACGACTCATGTCGGGTTTGTAAATTTATGGATTAGAAGTGTGGAGAGTGTTTGACTAAAGCATTCCGTACAAAGGTTTGCATAAACGATTAGTTTAAACACCATTTATTACTAATGAATTACACAAACAAGTGTTTTGCAATTATTTTTAATTAGCATGACAGATACAACATTATTATTAGAAGCGTTCGATGACAGGGTAGATACGATTTGTTACTAGATATCGTAGCTTGTAATATTTTTTCATGCATACCCATTCCCTAAGTGGAGCATGTGGACACCACATCCGCCTCTAAAAAAACATGTTTCTCGCAAATAGTCTTGCGTTCTTTCACGTCGTACCTTCATCCTGTAACTCCGTACTTTATGTATGTAGTATTTAGCAGCCTTAAAGAACGCCGAAAATCGAGCTTCAAGAATAGTCAGATCAGGTTAAGACTCTCCAGGCATTCGCAATATGTGCTTCAATTTGTCAGTTATCTCTTAGCTACCTACTAGCAGTCAAAATGTTTATCAATGTAATGAATATACTTTAAAATTTACAGTGCTGGATGCCTAATGGGTTGAGCGTTAGTTAAAAATCAATTGAACTGAAAACTAATTTCGCAAGATAAAAGTATTGAAGTAGTAGAGATTCGTGTGCTTCAGATTCTAGTCAGATATGGTTAATGATAGACACATGGATGTCACGAGATTTAACCCTCGAAGTTGCATAAAAAAATACAAGACTGCACTGCATGCATGTGTCGAGGAATTGGCTGAGGACCAATCCTCATGAAAATCAATCTCTTAAGATAAATACGCATTGCGAAATAACACTCGGAGAGCACAGTTTAAAACACGCACATTCTGGTTTACACTATTTAAAATTTGTATGATGTTAATTAATATCTATGTTTCTCCGATAGCTGAAATGTTATCGTGTTTTTTTTGGACGCGAAAATTGCGGTTTGATGTCTGACAGCTGCAGGATTTAAAAAAATCAAAGATCCAGGACTGTATGCCGGGTGGATTGAGACTGTTAACTAATCCTTTTAGAAAAAAATTGACTTCAGCGTTGGAAAATCCCCTCTTTTAATAATTATTTTATT